>KE504133.1:462066-495855 GCA_000344655.2 Fomitopsis schrenkii
GAAGCTGAGGTGCTTCAAGCGCTGGCTGCCCTCCGTGAGCACGGCCCACGTCGATTGACGAATGGACTCCGAGAGTGGGAGGAAGAGGACGGTATCGTATACCATAAAGGGAAAGTGTATGTCCCAGCCGATGAGGGTTTACGCACGGAAGTGCTGCGTCAGTGTCACGACGCACCCACAGCTGGACATCCCGGTAGAAACGGTACCCTCGAGCTAGTTAACCGCTACTATTGGTGGCCCGGCATGTCTCGATTCGTGGAGAAGTATGTAGCCGGATGTGACAGGTGTCAGAGGTACAAACAGGCCTCGCACCCACCAGCCAAACTGCATCCGCTACCCGTACCCCGTGCACCCTGGACGGTTGTCGGTGTGGACGCCATCACCGGACTTCCCCCATGCGAAGGGTACGACTCCATCATCACGTACATCGATCTGTACGGGAAGCAGGCACACTTCATCCAGAGCACCACCGATGTTGACGCCGCAGGCATAGCCGACTTGCATTATAGAGAGATATTCCGACTTCACGGGATCCCTGACGAATTCGTGTCGGATCGTGGACCCCAGTTCTCCGCTAAACTAATGCGAGAACTATACAAGAAGCTCGGAATCAATGCAAGTCTGACCACCGCATACCATCCCCAAAGTAACGGTCAAACAGAGCGCGCTAACCAGGAAGTCGAGAAGTACCTCCGACTCTTCTGCGACAAGCGCCAGGACGACTGGGTGAAGCATCTACCCACTGCAGAGTTTGTCTTCAACTCCCACGTGTTCTCGGCAACCGGCTATAGTCTGTTCGAAGTCATGTATGGGTACCGCCCAGACTTCACGGTGCCGCCGGGCCGGAAAAGCTCTATCCCCGCACTCGAGCAACGCCTCAAAGATCTTGCAGAAGTACGCAAGGAGGCAGAAGCAGCTCTCCGTCTCAGCAAAGAACGGATGAAGGAGTCCTCAGAGCAAAGTAAAGCTCCAGCGTTTAAAGTCGGTGACCGCGTCATGCTCACCGCCAAAGACGTAAAGGTTCACCAAGCTAGTCAGAAGCTTGGACCTCGCCAACTAGGCCCCTTCACCGTTGTCCAAGTCAGGGACAACGACGACTACGAGCTAGATCTACCGCATGTGCTAAAGATTCACCCGGTATTCCACGTAAATCGACTTTCGCCCTATACGGAAACGGCAGAGAACGGCAAGCCGCCACCCCCTGATCCGATAGAAGTCGATGGAGAAGAAGAGTGGGAAGTCGAACGTATTCTTGACAGCAGGTTCTATCGCCGCCAGTTCCAGTATCTCGTACGATGGAAAGGCTTCGACGAGGGACATGACAGCTGGGAACCTGCCAAGAACATTACCCACGCCAACGAAAGCATCGCGGAATTCCACCGGAAGAATCCAAGCGCACCACGCAAGATCTCTGCAGCCGGATTCGATAAGATCGAGTGGCGATCCTTAGAGAATCTGACAAGCACTACGGCACCTGACCTCGAGTGGGAGGCAGGCCGGCATCCGAGCTCAAGTGTGTCGAGGACGACACAGTCTTAGGAGGGGGGTAATGTCGTGGTAGGCACGGCTAAGCCCTAATTTTTACTTTGTTTTTACTATTTTATCTCGCTTTGTACCATGGACTTGTACTATACGCTCGATAACTTTCGCCTGGAACGGCCTTCTGACTAGTCACGTGACGTAACCACGGACTAGGGTTTACCTTGTAGCACGTGACCCGCTGACGCATATCCCGAGACCGGACTTATGACAGATCACGCCATCTCGCATCATCGGTAGTTAGCCAATAGCGTAATTGCCTCACGCATGTGACGACACCTTGATGTAGGAGCCCTGCCCTAAACCTGAGGGGTATAAGTAGTAGAGACTCGCTCCCCTAGCACTCATCTCGTCCTCTTGAGTGCTAGCTTGTCATTGTACAGTTAGTCGTGTGAAGCATCGACCATCAGTCTGCCACCACAAGTGGTGAGTATCCACTCATTCAGCCTCTGTCCGTACGGGGTCAATCCCGGCGAGACCTTTCTCGCTTTCTTAGTGTGCGCGTCGACCTAGCTCCGCGACACCAACACCTGCATTCAAGGATGCGGTCCTACTACGGGACATACGGAAAACACCTAAAACAACTCTACGCTACCCTCCGCCTGAGCCTCGGAACCCTCCAGCGACCTCGAACGAAGACGACGGTCCATTGCGGAAAGGTGAAGCTCCATTGCGGCAAGATGATTGTGGATCTCGATCCCCTCCACGCGGGCAGAATTGGCAGTGTCGCGCTGCCCCTGCACGAGTACCTGCATGCTGCGGACAAGACTGTCCCACCCCTCGGCGGAACTGCGTAAGGTCGAAAGCTGCAGCGGTCGGTCGAGGTAGCGAACAGAGGGAAGGGGACGGCCAGCGTCGGAATCGGCCTGCTCGGCGGCAACTTGATTCACAGACCACGCGATGGCGGGGAACGGCGCGCCTAACGGGCTGTGCTCGCTAGGCAGTGTGGCAAATACCTCGTCGAGATATTCGACAAGGGCCTGGACGTCTGACTGCAAACGGACGGAGGGAAGGCTCGTGTCCCCATGGGCGACGGCATGCGCGCGGGAGTCGAAAAGCATACACTGCGATGGGATGAGCACAAGGCGGAGGGAAGAAGTTCAGATGTACAACTAGCCATCGAGCTCCGTGCCCCCAGGCCAACCACTCTGCATGGTTTCGGGTCGTCAAGCGAGGCTTGGCAGCGCGCTCATCACGCAGGAGCTCGAGGAGGCGGAAGAAGCGGAGGGAGTAAACCGCTGCGGTGGCGTTGGGCTGGTGCTCGGTAGACATGGCGGAAGGTGGGGAAGGCAGAGGGAATCGGGACAGGGTATAATAGGGGGAGGAGGCGTGGGAACAGGAACGGGGGAGGATAAGTACGTGGCGGGCGCGTAAGGAGGAAGAGGTCGGAACCACCACTACCACCACCACTAGAGTCGCGAGTAGCTAGTTTCCCTTCCCTGCGATAAATCGAGTCTTGCGCGCCTGCATTCGAGTTGCTGCGCCTGTGTTCTGCGACCCGAGGAGTATACCCTCCGCACTGCGACTCGAGGCCCGAGTACCCCTTCCGTCATCGACAGCAGGGACTAGCGTCTGCGGTAAAAGCTACCTTCGTCCCGCGCCCCGTGTCTACCTCCCTCCCCTCCGCTCGAACCACCACATCCTCCCTTCCACCTTCCTACCCTCCGCCGGCCTTCTCGTCACCAAGCGAGCCCCTCCCACTTTTCCCTCCGCCGATCACCGGGGACCTACGAACACTACAGCATCGACCAGTTTCTGTCCATGGTGGCTAGAGACTATGAGAAGAAGCTCCGAAGCTTGGCCAACATCCTCGACCAAGAGCACATCTACGTAGCTGCTGCCCTAGCGTTCGCGAATGCACATGTGCCTGTTGAAGACGCTAAGCAGAACGGTCAAGCGTTGGAGGACTACATCAAGCAGCTGCGAAGGGCAGCGGATGATAACGACCTCGACATATACTTCCGAGGCATCATCCCTACACTCGCTCGGCAGGTTCGAGAAGGTGCCGAGGTGACGGCAAAAACTCGCTTGCTCACGCATAGCACGGTGAAGGTACAGGATATTTACCAGCGCAAGCCGGTCGAGAAGGCTGTGCCATTCTCCAAGCAGAAGGGCAAGCGTGTTTTGGACCTGTTCGACACCGTGTACAATGACTTGAAACGCGCGCGGACCGACTCAGGGGGCGGCGGCCCGAACGCGGCGGGGCGCTGATGACGAGCGTAACACTTGAGCGCATGGTGTCGCACATCGAGCAACTCTCCGGTACAGTTGGCTGTGTGCGTGCTAGGTTAGTTTCGCTTCGTATTGATTTCGGTGTACTCGCCTCGGACCTCTAACTGTACTGATATTGTGTCTTACTATCTTCGTCATCATTGCTCTACGCTCTGCTTTCGAAGTTTTGTTGTAGGTGTGCAGTACGTGTATCCACAGTACTTGTTGTGAAATGATCTTGTATCGTAACCGCCAGGCGTTCGCTGCTATGTAACAATGGAAATGACTATTCTCGCTCGCCAACATTCGACGCAACGGGTCTACAATTGATGTTGACATCGTACGAACTGCTCAATTCCCACTTGAGTTGGGTCCTTGAACTGATATTGATACGTGCTCACCTGGCATCATAGGAACTGCCCGAGCCCCACTACGCCTGATACAACACTCGAGTGGCGCGATTGTGCTTCGCGGTGCTAGAGATTGCACGGCGTGCGCCGCTGTCGTCGAACTGGGCGGCGGATGTGTGTCCGCATTCCAGTTCTCGATCACGTCCTGTGTGTGACGTGTGTCCCGCACTCTGAAGCGGGAACACGTTTCCTGTGTGATGTTTAGTGCAATTCTTCTCACTGACGACCTGCTATTGCGTGAATGTTACACAAACTAGTCACTACTCGATACTATGCTTCACAAAAGGGTGTGGAACTGATCCGTACTTCATAGAAGGGTGTTCACAAAAGGGAGTGTAGCTAATCCATACTATACTATACAATGCGTACGTACTACACTATACAAACCACGTAGTGCTACTCCTAGGGACATGAGAGATGGGAAGAGCAGACCGCGGAGCCTGAGACGTGGTATATGAACCTGCGAGTTTAGGGCAGGTCAAGAATGTAGGCGCCGAATCTGGCAGGTGATCAGGGCTAGTCCGCCCCGACCCCCGATCGGACGGCTTGGACTACTCAACGCCAATCGATTGCACTTATGTAGATCTCTGTTGCGATCAGGTTAGCGGATACCCGTCGCCTGCTCGGACGTCGCCTGGGCTTCCCGGTGGAGCATTCACCTTGAGTTTTGTGTGTGAGATACGAACTGCGGGGCCTCGTAAGCGGGACAACGGCTAGTGTACCCACAACTAAGTCAGTTCGCAATGAACGATCAACATCCATCGGCGCAAGATCGGCGCAAGTGGTGTACAAGAGGGTATGTGGCAGCCGTCGAGGATAACAGGCAGCGGGGGTCCTCCTCTGTAGGGGCCGGGAGAAGAGCGCCTGCTGCCAACAGGCTGCGGTGGCATGAGCAGCGCCAAACCGGGTGGTCCCCTAGAGCCGGTGCGGAAGATGGGGGTCGGGCCCCGGGCTGTAAGAGCATGGGCGGCCAGACAGACCAGGCGGCGGCATCATAGGGTTTGCGTATGCCGTGGAATGAACACGTTGAGGACCTGGGGCTGCGGGAAGTGCACTGCCGGTGGCTGCGCTTGCTTGAGCAGCACAAGACACTGTGTGATAGCAGTGTTGCTGGGGCGTAGGTGTCGATGGCATCAGAAATCTGGTTGTTGCAGCTCTTGTACAGACTGCCCGGATCGAACCAAACCCCCGAGATATATGGGTTGATCTGAATGGCACGCGAGTAGGCGTCCAAGGCGTCGCGATGCTGGTTGATCTGGAAGCATAAGAACGCGGTCGAAGCAGTCAAGCGACTCTGCATACTTGCCCTCTTGTTTGTAGATGATCCCGAGGCGGCATAGGACTCGTTCGCCTTATCGAAATCTATTGATAGCGGCGTCAAAGAAGATTGGCGTGCAAATTCCAAGCTGATGCATACCCTTGTCCATCCTGAGGACTGATGCGAACACCTCTTCGGCATGGTCCAGCGAACCATATAGGTCGTACAGAATGCCGATGCCGTACCACAGCTTCGGGTCCTCATTGATTCCAGAGTAAGACAGAGCATAGATTGTGCGATGTTGCTTACCTTGGGGTCGGGAAGGAGGTAGAGCGCCTGTTCGTATCTAGCATATCTGGAGATCGTCCTGCGTGAGGTAGCAGTGCCCTGTTGCGCATGTGAGCGGACCAGGCAGAGGCCAGGGCAAGACACTTGTCAGGCGGCAAGAGTAGAAGGGGATACGGATGTACCTATGTGAGCTTCTGATCGTGGGAGGCGGCGCTGAAGGGCTCATGATGGAGAGAGGAGCACGTTCAGTGTAGGGTATAGGTGAGCAACAATGCTTTAGTAAAGAAGCTCGGAAGGACATGAGCGGTACTTCCAGGTGTGATAGGTAGAAGGAGACGAACATTTTCAATAAATCATGAGATCTTGTGAGCTCTTGCGAGGGCGTGACCATGTTGTACATGTAAAGGTTGAAGGATAGCACGGCGGCAGGCGCGGCAAGTGAGGGGGGATGAGAAGGTGTCGGTCAGGCCTCTCAGTAAATGCATGCATATATGCGCTCTCCGCCTCTGCCTCACTCATAGTACGCACACGACCACTCGATGTCTGAGCGCAAGCCGGGATAGGATCGCCGTATCTCGCCTGAGCACGTTGAGCGGGAATGCGAGCGGATGCGCGGCCGTTTGGGCTCCGAGTACCACGTACATCAACAGTCAATGTACTCGCATAGACATTCACCGCCGTGTGCCCCGACTCCTCGCGGCCAACCTCGCTCTCCACCCATGTGGCTCACCGCGCCCTACCAGCGTTAGTACTGGGACACGTGTCCTTGAGTGCCGACTGGTCCTGCTGTCATTGGACCTGGGATGTCGCCATAGATGGCACACCGCAACGAGCCTGTGCGAGCTATGACCCACGGTTCGATGTGTGTGAAAGTCCGCCCCAGGACTACAAACATGGACGTGAATTGGAGCGGGAAACGGTCGACCCGAGCGAGATGCACCCTGAAAGCAGCTTTGCCTCCCCAGAGTGGATGCGCTCAATACGCAGAATGTCACCACCCGGCCCTACCGGCGCCGCCTCAGAAAGTCCACACATCCTCAGTCAGTCCCGGGGATCTCCACGCCGAACAATTGTTACCGTCGCAACATGAAGGACAAGAATTCCGAGACGTCGAACGGCAGCGTCGCTGCTGCGTGCGATGCGCCGAGGAAGGAGCGCAAACCAGTTTGCACAGTACCCATTGCATAGCAATTGCTGGTCTCTCATTCTTCCACTTGACCGCCCCACTCAGCATGTTCGCCAGAACAATGATGTAAAGGGAAGAAGAAATGACGAGAGCAGTGAGGAAGTTGTACGATGACATGAAAATGGAGATAGCGTAAGTTGGAGATAGTGTAAATGTTTGTAGACGTCGTTGAATTACTTCCCGCCTCTGTCTATTCAGAGGACCCCCATTCGTCTACCTGCCTATCGTCGGAGCGGACCGTAATGTGCACCAGTGTCGGATGAGCGATCCGGAAATGATCAATGATAGTCTGGCGATGAGCAGTCCCACTCTGGGTTGCGTCGAGCTTGCCTTCACTAACTTTGAGCCGCGCAATGTTCGGAAAATTCTTCATCATGCATGAGATGGCAGCCTGCAAAAACATGAACTCCGTGTGCGCCCAGATGCTAAAAAAACACTCACCAAGCACACATCGCTGAAGACGGTACCATTCTTTCTTCGCACCACTGGGGTGAATCTCTAGCTTAGTGACCACTGCAAAAGGGTTTAACAGGTCACCGGGAGCGGTAAGCTTGCACCACGGCGACACCGGGGGAACGCCCACTTCGCGAGGGACCTGGATGGTGACCCATGACAGATCCTCTGCGTCGGCGACCTCATGAAAAATGTGTTGTATGCCCGCGCCAAAGGGAAAACCAGTCGTTGCCAAATTGGGAAGGATCGTAAGGGTTTTCAGCGAGCACACCTTGCCGCTGCAAGCAGTCTTGCCCAACAACTGGACCAAATATGACACTGGAGCCTCCAGTTTGTGAAGGTGTAAGACGAATGGAGGGCAGGGTGCGAGGTCGGAAGGGTTGAATTCGGTAGCCTTGTGAGATGACCCGGACCCGATCTTCAGTGTCCTCACGCCAGGATGGCGATCCAAGAACACGGATAGTGACAATATGGTGAGGCGACCTTCGATATCCAGGGTATCAAGTGACGGTACTGTGAAGTGTGGAAGAATGTGAGACCAAGAGGGGGGGCGATCCGTCTGACACTGGAGGTCGAGCTGCCTGAGATTCGAAGAGTTGATGAGACACCGAGTCCATGGGAAAATCTCAGGTTGGAAGAGGAATGGGGCCTCGGCATGGAACACCTTCAGATGATGATGGTGAAGGGGGAAGGGCTCCTGAGCACCCTTGAGCTTCGTGCTACCGACAACGGCAGACTTATCATCCTGCTGAACTCGCAGCTCGTGCACGTTAGCAGAAACAATGCTGTCGAGAAGTGTCTTCCAGGTGGACGGTTGCGAAGTCCCGCAGAGCATTACAAAGACAGTTGCGATAGGACGCGCGTGCACTGCGGGTGAGGCGAAGAAGTCGAGCAGGAGGCGGGAGCAAGATTCAGCCTGAGCATCATCAACGGGGAGCAAGACTAGCATGAAGGATGGAGGAGTGAAGTCGAGCATGCGCCCCAAAAATTGCAGGCCGCGGAACTGAGCTAGGTCAACGACAGAGAGGAAGTGGTCCCTGGGCATGATGCCATGCCGCTTCAGCAAAATCGGGGTCACTGTGAAATGAATCCTCTGATTCACGAGGGAGAATGTGTGTATCTCCTCGTTCGCGGACATCTCGGCGATCACGATGAGCACCTCTGGAGGGATGTGTTTGCCATGGTTCTGGGGTTCTGTGTCATCCTCCTGTACGATTGTAGATGAGCAGATGGATCTGGAGAAAACATCATTTAGCGTACCGGGACTACACTGAGCCGTGGATGCTTTGACACACGCCCAGCTATGGCAGCTGCCACAGACGTTGGGTCGGATGGTGCAGGTACGGCACCGAGGGAGCGGAATGGCTGAGCAGCACAAGTATCAACCCTCACTTTGTTTGCAGACTGCGACACATAGGCTCCCTATGAAACTATCAGTGTGCCTCATCGACTTTCAATCGAGAAGCTTACCGGAATAAGGTGGGATACAGAGTCCTCCCTAGTGACCAACGAACGGTTGCTCGACGTCGACGATGCATTGTGAGATGCAAAACTGATGATGTTACCCATAGTGACGAGAAAACGGATGGCAGGGGCTGGCATGCTGTGTAGATGTCAAAACGTGGAGGCGTAGATATCGGGTCGTGGAGGTAAACTGCCCCAAAAAGAGTTTATATATCGCGCCGCCATGGTCTTATGCATGAGCTCCCATCCAGGCTGATTGGGATGCTACTCACCTTGACCAAATTCAGACGAAGCGAGTGACGCGCATAGCCCTTCGCCGCCCTGCACAGTGATCGCATGGGCTCCCACCCACGCTGATTCGGAAGCCATTCATGTGACAAATCTAGACAAGGTAGGCGGCGTGCATAGCCCTCGATCGCATGAGCTCCCCACCAACACCCATTTGGCAAGCACTTACTTGACCAAATCTGGAACACAGTAGCTACGCACATCAATCTGTAGATGGTGGGCGCCTTTGGGATAGCGCCGTTTAGTAGAGTGTCACATCAACATCGGGGCATTCCCCGCCCTCTGCGCCATTGTTCCCAGTCAGAACCAGTAACTGTAGCGCCCAAGAACTATACTCAACTCGGAGGTGGTGAGAACATATTGATCATTGCTTTTTTCATCGCTCGCAGCCTAGACATTTGCTTGAGTCGCATGGCAGTGCCTCCAATGTACGTCCACTAACCCGAAACCCTCCACTCATGGCGCCGACCAAGTCTCCTTGTAATTGCACTACCCACAAATGCAAAGGAGAACACATCAACTATGATGCCATGCGACAGCATCAGCGCAACAATGAGCATCGCGCGACAAGACACATGGTTGAGGCAACGGCGGACCAACAAAGACAGGGGGAGAATCACCATGAACAAGAGCGCAAGGCGAAGGGGAGACACGTGCAGGAGGAGAACAAGTGGGCGGAAACCCCGTCAGTGAGTATACTACATCAGGGAAAACCGCCCGTCCAGCTCAAGACTTCTTCAACAGTCTTCAACGCTTTAAGAGTGTTGAAAAGCGCACAAGAGCAAATGGTTAGCGCCCAACTGGCCCAAGACAAGTCCGCCACTTTGAAGAAGCGCTAACTGTTGTCAAGTTGGCTGTTTGCTCTTCAAGCACTTATTTATTTGAGAAACCGTCTGAAGAGCGTATGAAATCAAGCTCAATTAGATGGGGCCTGCCTTCCCAGCTGCAGTTTACTAGGCTCTTTCAATGCTCCGCAAGTGCTCTCAACCCGGTCAATTCCCTGGATCCCTGGGGCTTTTGGGCTGCCCGTGCAGGGGCAGGCAGCATATTGATAACCAGCAACAATCCATATACATTGTACATCAGCAGATACAGACAAGGCGGCAGGAGATACAGAGGATGCAGTACTATACAGCCAATACAATGTGTTGTTCCACCGTTGAGATAACAGTAGAGTCGCGATAGTGGGTATGAGGTGTACAACACACGTACAGTAGTAGAGCACAAACAGCCGGCAGCGAAGGAGACCAAGGTACAAGAACAAGCAGCATTATGCTCGCACCTGGGGGGGTTCAGAGTCAGAAAACAATTCAAGCACAAGGAATGTTGATCCCCTGCCTGAACAACCCCAAATCCGAACCCCAGCAGCAGTCTATTGACTTGGACCTGCAGTCAATCCGCTACCGCCCTCCTCCTGACCCCAGAGGGCCTTGATGCGAGCCCTCACTGAGGCCACCTTGCTGTCCTTGGAGGAGGAACCTTGCTGCGCCTCGTCTTGGGCAGGCGCAATCCCCGCGATGACCCTGACAGAATATCCTGTCAAGTAATGCCCCCATAACGTCGTAGATCATACCGAATATGGTTCGTCAAGGTGTCGTTCATCGACTTGCAGAATCTCGCGCATCCCTCGTTGTACAACTCTTCGTTGCACGGGTCTGCACTGGTACGGAGCTCATCAATGGTTGCCTTGAACTTGTCATGCCTGTAACACTACATCAGTCTAGACTGAACACCAGACATGAACACACTCACAGCGGCGCATACGTCTTCTTGTCGAAGTTGACGGTCAAGTGGCCCTTCGCTGCCTCATCCAGGGCGACGAGGATCTGATGCCGTCAGTGGAAAGTCAGAGAATAGAGCGCAGAGCGCAGACATGTACCGCACTGCACACCAGTGCAATCAAGTTGCTCGACAGCAGCACCTTGTTGATGTTGAAGCGCTCCGCATTCTCCTTGCGCAGTGCCTCCGGGTTTGCCCCTATCCACCACTGGTGTGCGGCAACGTCTGCTATCACCTCCCCGTGGGATGGTGCACGGGTGTCTGCTACCCAAAGCTGAGAGCAGTCAACACATGAGCAACATAATAAACAGACTACCTACCGAGGGATCCACATTAGGATCCGGCATTTGCACATTGCCGTGGTGGAACAAGTCGTTCTCCCGGACGAACTTGATGCGGGCCTCCTTGATGCGTTGGAATTCCGTCACGCGAGACGCGTTCGCGGAGGAGGAGCCGCTTTGGCCCTGGGGAAGGGAGAACATCAAGAAGGCCTTCTCGACGGCCCTCTTCGCCTTCGGCTTCACTTCCTGCCAGAGCTGAGCAGCCGCCTTGTACACCTAGTTCACAGTTTGTAGTTGACCTGCAGAGCTCATCCAAAGTCCTAAAGCCACTCACCTGCTTGATCATCACGTCGCGCACGTTCAAGTCCCCCCAGACCTTGTTGAACACCGCCAGGAACTCCTTCGTCTGGTACATCGGGTACATGTGCAGCGTCTGCTCGATCAGCTCCTGTGGTGCTTCCCTCTTCTCGATGCTGTTGCCTTGCTTGCGAGGCCATGCATTCACCAGGGCGATGTATGCCCTGAGTTGGTGCTGCGCACGCAGCATGAACGACTTCATGGGCTCCTGCCCAAGCTGGTCCTTCGAGACAGGAACCAACGCGCCCTCCAGCGTCTGCTCCATGGCCTCCTTCTTCACAGTGACCTTCTTTGCCGTCTTCCCCTTGTCCTTCTGCTCCCTCTCGAGCTCTACCAGCAGCTACTCAAACGAAGGTAAGTAGGTTCATGGGAGCACAAAGGGATTGTACCTCTTCCTCGCTGCTCCCGTTGCCTGCAACCTCCGAGGCCTTGTAGGAGCTCTGGCTATTTTTGGACTCGTCGATAGAGATCAGGGACGTCGCCTTGTCCTTGACGTTCCGTGTAGACTGCTTCTTCGTGATGCTCTTTTCACTGGCACGACCGCCTACCAAATGGACTCAGGGCTCAGTTAGAAACAGTAACAAGCAGACATTGGGAATGACGCACCACCTGCTTTATCGGCCTCAAGTTCCTTGCCTTCCTCGCCCTCCTCCCTGTCCCTCCCCGTCCTCTGCCCACTGTTCTTCTTCTTCCCCTTCCCCTTCTCCGTCTCCTTCTCCTTCTCCTTCTCCTTCTCCTTCTCCTTCACACAGAGCTTTCAGAGTCGGTCGGAGTTCAACCTCCGGCTGGGCACAGGTCGATGGGTCAATCCCCATCGTGAGTGTTCTGCCTTGGCAAGCGCCCTGCCAAGGGTATGCAGCATAGGTTAGACTTGAGCCCCGGGCCGCTCCCTATGGGACGCCGGATCAGGAAATTGGATAAAATGCGGCAAGATTCGGACACCTCTGGTGTATGACACTGGGCTCGTGCTTCCAGTTGTCAAGTGGGCGCAACAGGTCGAGGAGACTGAGCGTACCAAGGGTCAGCCAGTGTTGCTAAGGCGGTACTATGAGGTGTCAAAGCGGTCCTCGAGACCTGCGGCCTAATACTAGTCCCCTAAGCGTAAATCACAGACCTGCGGTTTCCACTGAGCTATGCGCGCCTGAGGGCCAAGTATCCTGTGATAGGATAAGAGATTTCGTAATGTTAGACGCGGCCGGGTGGCGCTTTCTCCTATCGTGACGTGATACGGAGGCTCGGCTCACGGCGTCATTGTAGGAAAAGTAGTACCCAACCAAATCGAGCATGACGGACTGTTCCGAGCTTGTCCACGCTCATCAGCGGGACA
Source organism: Fomitopsis schrenkii (assembly GCA_000344655.2). Taxonomy (NCBI): domain Eukaryota; kingdom Fungi; phylum Basidiomycota; class Agaricomycetes; order Polyporales; family Fomitopsidaceae; genus Fomitopsis; species Fomitopsis schrenkii. The sequence goes on from KE504133.1 coordinate 474,908, forward strand.
CGCGAAAAGACCTACATCTAGTGGCAGACCATAGCGGGTCACTATATTGCACGACCCAGCCCTGTCCTTTTCGTCTAAGCGCACCCGCAATCCCCGACGCTGACGAACGATTCGAAAGGTGTACCGAAGAAAATCGATTCATCGTACCAGCACCAGAACCAGAACCCATCGAATTCGACGTCACCCAACCCGAATCAGACAACGAAGAAGACGAAGAAAGCATGTCGATGTCCCCCGCTCAAATCATGGCGGCCATCGCCGCCCTCACCACTGCCGCCACGGAGACGCAGACTGCGCTCCAGACCCTTCTGAACCGTCCAGCCTCGACGTCGGGAAACGACAAGTCGCTTATCCAGAAGCCGTCGCCGTACAACGGCAAGTCCTCGCCAGACGCACGCCGCTTCATTGCAGCTTTCACACTCTACGCCCAAGAGTCGGGCACGAAGCTCAACCACACTGTCACCATAGGCACAGAGACGAAGTGGAGGTCGGACGACCAGAAATGGATCAAGACGGCCCTCTCCTTCCTACAGGATGAGGCCGCAGTCTGGGCCACCCCGTACATCGAGAAGATGGTGACAGATCAGGTCGCCTTCGCCAACTGGGGCAGTTTCACTATCGCGTTCAAACTTAGATTCGAGACTCAAGACGAGTCTGCGGATGCGAAGGACGCACTGAAGAAGCTCTACCAGGGCAAACTCTCTGTACCTGAGTACGTCGCCCGGTTCCGCGAGGTTATGGCTCGCACCGGCTATTCAGACAGTGATCTCCGTGATCGCTTCTACGAGCACCTTTCCTCGGAGATCAAGGATCTCCTTCCCACCACTGAGCGCTCTACCAAGACGCTCGACGAACTTGTCACGGTCGCCATCGACTTCGACACCCGCCTCCGGCAGCGCAAAGCCGAGAAGGCGCACGAGCAAGGACGCTCAACTGGTTCCACCTTCATTCCCCGCACGGCTCCCTCGACTTCGGCCTCTCCGTTCTCCGCCCCCGCCAAAGACCCCAACGCCATGGACATCGATGCGTCCAAGGGCAACGGGAAGTCGCGCACCGACTTCCTCAAGGCGATGACCGGCAGGTGCTTCGGATGCGGTGACAAGGGTCACAGCAAGAAGGACGGAGGACATGAGCGCGACATCTGCGACCACTGCGGTGGAACCGGTCACAAAACCAACGTGTGCATGAGGCGGTACATGGGACTGCCCAAGAAGCAGAAGGTCGCCGCAACGACCTCGTCGTCGGACACCTTCGACGTCATAGACCTGAAGTCTCCCCAGACTCAGGAAGCAGCTGACGAGAAGGAGACGGAACCGAGTGCAGTACTCGGCGCTACAGTGCCCGGCCCTGAGGAAGCCTTGAAGGCCCTCATGGCGCAGCAGGCGGCTCTCAACGAGCAGCTGGAAGCGTTGAAAAAGTTTTTTTAGATCGACCACGAGGTGAGGCAGCGTCTCTGTGGTCATCGGACATGTATTGGAAGTTCTTTGGTAGCATTCGTAGTTGTACAATATCCGAGTCTGAAAATCGTGATACGCATTTTCGAGTTGACGTCGATATTTCCGGACTATCTACTAAAAGAACCGTGGCTGCCATGATAGATTCAGGCGCCTCGGGTATATTCATTTCCGCTTCTTTTGTACGTAAGAATAACGTAGTGACACGGCCAATGAAACATCCTATAGTTTTGTATAACATAGATGGTTCAAGGAACAAAGCCGGTACTATTACTCATGTAGCTAGGTTGCGCTTGCAAGTAGGTAACTTTGATGAGTTAGTAGAGTTTCTCGTTACGAATATCAGTACGGAAGACGTGATACTGGGTATCCCGTGGTTGAGAGAAGTGAACCCCACCATTGACTGGCGAGAGGGGAAGGTCACGTTCGGAGGAGAACCTGAGGAGGTTCTACCCGAGGACAGTGATTCTGAGCCCCTTTTCCAGAAGATCGGAGGGACGAGGAAACTCCGGCGCGAATGGAAGAAGCGCGGAGTTCTAGACGACGTTTCGGAAGAGCTATGGTGTTGCGCTGGAGTCACATACTCGACCCAGCTGGCTGCACAAGCGAACCAAACGAAGCCTAAGAAATCCTTCGAGGAGATGGTTCCGGAGCATTATCGTGACTTCGCGAAGGTCTTCTCTGAAGTAGAATCGGAGCGCGTCCCTGAGCACAGGGCCTGGGATCACGCAATCGACTTAAAACCTGACGCACCGGAAAGCATCCGTGCTAAGGTCTACCCGATGCCGGTAAACGAGCAAAGCGAGCTTGACAAATTCCTCGAGGAGAATCTTCGGAAAGGGTACATAGTCCCTTCCAAATCTCCTCTCGCATCACCCGTCTTCTTCGTCAAAAAGAAGGACGGCAAGCTCCGCATGGTTCAGGATTATCGTAAGCTAAACGATATCACCATCAAGAACCGCTACCCGCTACCGCTCGCATCCGACATCATCAATCGATTGCGCCAAGCCAAGTACTTCACGAAGTTTGACATACGTTGGGGTTACAACAACATCCGTATCAAGGAAGGCGACGAATGGAAAGCAGCCTTCGTCACCAACCGCGGACTGTTCGAACCGAAAGTCATGTTCTTCGGTCTCACCAACTCCCCTGCTACGTTCCAAGCCCTCATGAACTCCATATTCGTCGATCTCGTCGCCGCTGGAAAAGTAGCTGTGTATCTAGACGACATCTTGATATACAGTACGGACTTAGAAGAGCATCGCCAAGTAGTACGCGAGGTTCTTCGCCGGCTACAGGAACATGACTTGTTCCTGCGACCCGAGAAATGCGAGTTCGAGCAAACCAGTGTAGAGTACCTGGGCCTCGTGATCAGTGAAGGGAAGGTCAAGATGGATGACGTAAAAGTCAAAGCAATCGCCGAGTGGCCAGCACCCAAGAATCTTCGCGAGTTGCGTGGATTCCTTGGGTTCGCCAACTTCTATCGCCGCTTCATCCGCGACTTCGCTAAGACAGCACGTCCATTGAACGACCTAACCAAGAAAGACACCTTCTCCTTCTCCTTCTCCTTCTCCTTCTCCTTCCCTTTCCCCTTCCCCTGCTCTGGCTCCGGCTCTGGATCCTGCTCCTGCTCCTGCTCCTTCTCCTTCCCCCGCTCCTTCTCGTCTACGCCCTGTCTTTTCAGTTTCTGGGCCTTCGCTCCTGTTGCAATTCATAGTAGATATTGTAGAATGGGCGAAAAGGAAACAGCTCTTACTCATCATGTTCGCGACGAACGACTCATCCTTCGATGACCCTGTTGCAGGGCCCACTTGGTGGCTCAAAGCCGGCTTGTCAGCACACTTTTTGGTGACGAGGCCTACCGCCCCCTTTCGCCCGGGAGATGATACTGCTTGCAACAGATATGTCAGCTCCAATGGCGATGAAACATGCCGCACTTACCAGGTTCCGACCCCTTGCTGCCCCCTTGCTCGACTTCTGGCGACTGGACACGCCCGGAAGTGCTGCTCCATCACGTTCTCTGCTTCTTCTTCTCGGGCTGCTGCAGGCTTCCCGATTCCTCCCCGCCACTGGCCTCCTTGTCCGATGTCTCGCTAACCTTTCTCTTGCGCAGCGGCCTTGGCCTTGGCCTCGTCGACACTCAATTTTGTATAAGTTTCCACCCCGTATGCATACAACGTCGGGCAACAATGCTTACCGGGTTTCTGCAGTGCCGGCCCCCACTCTTTCTTCCCCTCCTCCTCTTCCTCTTCGTCCTCCTCAATGAGCTCGTCAACGTCCTTGTGCACGTCCTTCTCCTCGTCACTCCCCATCTCCTCGTCGTCTTCCGTACTGTCTTTATCTTCCTCATCTTCCGCCGTCTCGCCATCCTCCTGATCACTGTCCTCATTGGGCTCGTCCCTCAACAACTGGGCATTGTTCTTCTGAATGCCTGTGTATGCCGGCAGCTGTTAGCATTCTGGATGAGAACGAAATCACACTCACCTTGTAGCCGCTTCTTTGCAGTGGAATCCTCCTTGCTACGCACCAGGCGAGCAATGGCCTTGAGATCTTTCACAGTCATATTCGGCATTTCCTCTTTGAGGCGCCTTGCGATGTCCTTGAGATCCTCACCAGCGATGCCGGCATCCTGCTTTGCCTTGCCTGCGCGGGCAGCCTTCGATGGCCCCGATGGCTGCGCAGTCTTGGTCTGTGAACGGGTCGTACGAGCGGACATGACAGGGCTCGTCCAAGTGTGGTAGAGCGCAAGGTATCGGAGTTGATTCTGGTCGGATATGAGTCGGAACTTGTTATCGCCGGTCAAGTATCGCCGACATATCACACAATCACAAAACAGTCTTTTGAACTCTCTCAAGGTAAGTCCTCATTCCTGACAGTCCCTTTTGTACATCTGGAAACGGTCTTCTATTGTATTTTATTGATAATATGTATTGGCGTCCCAGCCGTTCCGCTGACCATGAGTCCACTTGACGATCTCCACATCTGTGTGCAAAACAATGGAAGCCCTACAACCTCTCAAGTGGATGTTGTAGTGAGTGATACGAGCAGAAGGAAACAACAGAACATCGCCTGAGCGAAGGGGAACAACCAGACCAGGCTCGTACAAACATAGTTCGCCGTCCTCAAACTCCCCGATGGCAATGACTACGCAGAGTCCCTTGTCCTTGCGATCTCGATGGGCGGAGGTGGCGACGTTGAGGTTGACAACCACAGAGAGAAAGGGGTATGCAATGGTGTGGACATTGCCGGGAAGAGAGTTGGCATCGAGGCGGAGGAGTATTTGTCAGGAAAAAGATCTTCAATCTTATGTACGTCAAACGAGCTCTCTTGAACGGCCAGAGTAGATTAAAAACTCACTTGCTGAGACACCCACTCGAACACTTCACGGAAAATGGTCCCAATGTTTTTGTAGACATGTTCATGCTTGCGAGTGTCAGAGGAAATGTACGGCAGCATCTGAGCGTAGTTGGTCCATGAGTTGTCTGCCTTGGCAATTTGATTCGGGTGTACATCGGTCGGAACATTGTGGCCCTGTGAAGGAGAACATGAGATAAATCAAAACCAACAATAAGGCGTACCCTTGTGCAATGTCGATTGTAATACGAGAAATGTAAGGCCTCGAAGGAGTATGTCTCCCCTGATGCCCCCGAATCCATGGTTTGAAGATGAGACGGTTCCAAGTCGAAGCATGCGACGAGGTTGCTCAGGAGTGTTCCTCTCATCCCGTCTAGCATGTTGAGGAACATGCACATGATGAGGGATCCATGAATATCCAGTATCTCCACAGGAATCCTGCAAGATGTGCAAGCTTTAGCACGTCACCCTACGTACGGTCAACAGACAGAAAAACTCACGCAGACAGCGATGGTGACACCCTTGTGTATCTTTCCGGGTCAACACGCATCCCGCTTGATTACATGACCGCCAGCTATAATGAGATGAGAGGTCGGATCAGCCATAAACTGGTCCTTTGAAGGCACTTCATACCTCCGCCTCCAACTCCTCCAGTGTTTGGGGATTCTTGGAAAGTTTTGCTTGAGCATGCTCAGCCTCTGTCCAGACGTATGTGTCCCCCGATATTCCTAAGGGCATGCGCGCATGAGCCTCCTGCTCAAGATCAAAACTAGTCCTAATCGTCGCCCTTGGAACAACCAGGAGCGACGACCTGATACCACCGTCCACCGTCGCTGGTTTCAAGTTGGCACTGAAAAGATGTTGTGGACAAGTTTGCTTGTCCAGGGTCTGCGAAGGACGACACGTGGTCCTTCTCACCGCGACACGCTTTGACCGACGCGCCGTGTATGCTCGTCAAAGCGCGTCACCACGACGCTCCCCTGAGCAGCTTCAAAGCCACTCAGCTTTGCCTCTAGCTTCCATCCCCCCTATGTCCTCGTAGTATAAGTACCTCACACATAATCTCTCTCTTCCTCGTCGTCTGCTTCTCACATAGCGTACTCGATAGGTACGAAGCCCACTCTCCCCCGTCGTCTGCTTCTCACATAGCGTACTCGATAGTCGCACCGGCGTCGAGTATTGCTTGCTTTTTCACAGGCATTCCCGCTCCTCGGCCTCTACCTCCTCGCGGCCCCGGCGGTCGTTTCACGCGCGCGTCCACGCAGCCACCCGTGTCTGCATCGACCATGCCAAGTGGAGACAACACAACACCAATGCAAGAGACCTCAGGCTCTTCGGCCACACCGGCAACCGTGCCGCCGCCCGGGGCTTCATTCTCATTTACCTCAGAGGAACTCGCACAGCTCCTAGGCACCATCGTGTCGAAGCTGCAACGTGCCCCTACTGCGGAGGCGGTCGCGGGAACATCTCCAGTAGTCCCTTCCCAAGTCACTGCGGAATCTTTCCCAGCCTTCTCGATGGCTTCCGGGAGCCAGCCCACACCCGGTATGTCTTTGCTTGATCAGTTTCCCTCAGTCAAGGCAGGTGTGCTTCTCGACATTGCACGCCACGATTTCGAGCCCAGTGACCTCTACAAGCTGGATTCAAAATATCGCGACAAGGCTGAACGATCGGTCCTCGACCTCTCCGGTGGCACACTCACTTTGCGGACGACATCGACACGGGACTATCCTTCGTTGAACTCCCTTTTCCCCCCCTCACAGTTTACTTCCGCATCCTCACGGCATTCGCCTCGTCCAGTGGCAATCCTCTCTTCTCTTGCCACGTCGCCACGTCCACTATGGAGTATCTCTGCCAGCTCCAGAAGTTCCACGAGGAGTACCAGTGGTCAGCGGTACTCTCCTATCACATGGAGTTTCACCACCGACGGCTGCGAGAAATGACGCGAGGCGACTACAGCAAGTGGGGGATGATCGACGCGTCCTTGCAGGTCCAGCACCTATTCGGCAGGGAGCGCGTACGAACCGCGGGACACTCTCAAGCCGGCGTCTTGAAGCCCGCAGGGCCACGGGATGCATCCGGAGAAGTCTGCCAAAACTTCAATAGGGGCAAGTGTGACAGTCCATGTCGCAACAGGCGCGCACACAAGTGCAGCACATGCGGAGGCGATCACAGCGCCGCAGCATGTACCTCCAAGGCCTCTGCATGAGGACGCGGCAGGGCGAGTAGCCCTCGCTCATTGTCCACTGCTCGTCCTAGCCGCTCGGGCGAGCCTCCCCGGTTTTCTACGGTCACGGAACACCTCGTATTCGAACCCCCACCCTCACCCTCGGCCCCGCCGCCCTCACACGACCCCGTCGTATCGTGCGCACCGCACCCCTCTCTGCCCCTGATGGCACTCTTCCCCCCGGGACCTCCCCCTCCTGCTAGGCCAAACACCGACCCTCGGTGTAACGCTGCTCCGCCCCATGGGCAATCTGCCGGGCAGAAGTGTGTCTCGTCAACACTGGTAAAAGAAGCTTGGGAATTTCATTTGTTGGACTACCCTGATAAGGACTTTGTACGCTCTCTCCTGCATATAATCGATTACGGTGCTTGCATCGGCTTTTCCGCACCCGATCGTCAGCAGAGCTGCCAGAACCTCAAGACTGCCACCGAGAACCCCACAGTGATTGAGAACGATATCTCTACACTTCTTGATCACCAGCGCATGCACGGACCCTTCCCCGCACCACCTCTTGCCGACTTCCGCTGCTCCCCCCTTGGGACGGTGACTCGCAAACGCAAGCCTGGAAAGTTCCGAGTTATCAATCACCTCTCCTGGCCCGATGGCACCTCGGTCAACGACGGCATCGCAGATCACAAGGCCTACATCGCCTACGAATCCTTCGACAAGGCTATCTCCGAACTAGCCCGCCTGGGCCCTGGCACTCTGCTCGCCAAGCTCGATCTCAAAGATGCATTCCGACACATCCCTATCCGCCGTCAGGACTGGCACCTCCTGGGCTGCCAGTGGCGCGGTAGCTTCTATTACTACGTCACACTCGTGTTCGGCCTCAAAACAGTGCCGTACATATTCAACATGTTTGCCGAGGCCTTGCACTGGATCATTCAGCGGCATATTCCTGCCCCTCTAAAGCATTACCTGGACGACTTCATGCCAATGTTCCACCCCGGAACAACCATTGCATACACAAACTTGGCAGTCGACTGGGTCATGGCTCTTGGCGACTCTCTTGGGCTATGCTTCCAGCACAATAAGACGGTGCACCCGTGCACCTCTCTCGAGTTCCTTGGACTCGAGCTTGACAGCATTGCTATGGAGGCCCGCCTCCCGCACGACAAGCTGTTGTATCTCCGTGATGACCTCTTACCCCACTGGTTCGCCAAGCACCGGTGTACCCTCCGTGAGCTGCAGGAACTCATCGGCTTCCTGCAATTTACAACACAGGTCATCCCTCATTCCAGGGCATTTGTCCAACGCCTCATTGACTTCTCTCGGACATTCCGCAGCCCCTACGCCAGCCGTCACATTCCCAACTATGCCCGCGCAGACCTCGCCTGGTGGCGCGCCTTCGTGCCGGCGTGGAATGGTGTCCGCGTAATTACCCCCTCACGACCAACAATTCACGTCTACACTGACGCAAGTGGGACGAAAGGAATCGGAGGTGTCTTTGGGACGCGCTGGTTCGCTTCACGTGTGCCCCGCCGCTTTCGTGGTACTAAGCGTGACATCCAGTTCAAAGAGCTTTACGCTGTCGTCCAGGCTGCCCTTCGCTGGGGGGAAGATTGGCGCCACAGTCACGTTGTCTTTCACATCGACAACGAGGTGATTGTCAACGCCATCGAAACAGAGCGCAATCGGTCCCGCCACACGATGTCCCTCCTGCGCCTCCTGCTGATGCTTGCCGCCTGCCTTGACTTCTCTTTTTCATCCTCTTGGCTACCATCCAAAGCTAATGCCCTTGCTGACGCCGCTTCTCGCTTCCAGTACTCCCGCCTCTTCGAGCTGGCGCCCTATCTGGACCGCAAGACCTCCTCACCCATCCCCCGCCTCAGTGGTCGAAACTCACTCTCACTACTCTCGACAAGTCGCATTCTACCTCTGGCATGGCCTGGCATCCAGCACTCGGAGGACCTACAGCACTGGCCAGAAATCATTCATCGACTTCGTCCACCTGCACCCGGCCTACCTCAACGCGGACGGCTCATTCCTCCCGGCGTCACAGCGTGCAGTCATGGAATGGGTTGCCTACCTCGGGAGCCGCAACCTGCAGCCAAAAATGATTAAATCCTACGTGTCCGCCCTTCGTTCCCTCCATGTTGACGCTGACATGCCATTCGACGTCTGTGAGTCCCCAGTGGTGCAACGACTCATCCGTGGCATCAAGCGTTACCATGGGGAGCGAGAACGCAACCCGAAGCTGCCAATCACCCTCGCCGTGCTCCAGCGACTATCTGCAGCCCTCCCATCAGTGCAGTCCGCGGGCGATGCCTCATTCGCCGCTGCTATGAAGACCGTGTTCGCAGGATTCCTGCGCTGCGGCGAGTTTACAGTCGATCAGCCCGCATCTTTCAGCCCTGCTACGTCACTCACCCGCAGCTCCGTGCAGTTCTTCCCCTCCCTCGAAGCCCCGGCGCACGTTCTACTCTCCCTTCCCACCTCTAAAACTGACCCGTTCCGGCGGGGTGTCTTGGTCCTGATAGCTGCCGCACCGGGTGCATCGACATGCGCCGTGGCTGCCCTGCGGCATCTATTCACAGTGGACCCTCGCCCGCCCTCCGATCCGCTTTTTGTGATCGACGACGGCTCCGCACTGACCCATGCTGACTTCATCGCCCGCCTCAAGCTCCTCCTGCCAGCGGCCGGACTTAACCCTGCTGGTTATTCGGGCCATAGCTTTCGCCGCGGGGCTGCATCCTCCGCCGCCGCCGCAGGCTACTCAGATTTCGAAATCCAGCAACTTGGACGCTGGCGCAGCGACGCATACCGGCTCTACATCGACATGCCCCGCGATCGAGTCCTTCATCTTTCCTCTCGCCTCCATTTGGCTGATCCTCACGCTCAGCCTTTCGAGCCTCCGGCCCTCCCCTTCGCTCCTCATTTGGCTTGAGCTCGGCCCGGTCATCGGTCCCCGGAGCTCGCGTCGTGCGTCCGTCTGCGTCACCCCCGTTGGGCAGCACCCGGGGCACGCACAAACACGCACAACGCACTCCCCGAACCACCCGGCTCGCGCGAGAGAGTGGCGGCGACACGAATCGCATACGCTTCGTTTGCCAACCACCTAGGACGATTGCAGATCACTGTTGTTAGTGAGTGGCGAAGGACGAACTTCTTGATCTTCAAGCCTGATTCATTCCTTGTCTTCCCGACAGTGAACTTGCCACCACTGTGGGCGGAGACACACTCCAAGGACAACTGGCTTGAGGCATGGAGTCCCAACCCGATGGCCCAGCCACGCTCTGCAGCGGTGAGATTGCAGAGCCAACTTGATGCTCATCCTGCAGATGAGTAGATGTGTTTGCAGCTACAATTGCACTCTCGTGATGAGAGAAGGACAGGGATGTTTGTGCGCAGTTTGGTGTCCATGCAGTGCGTGCACCTACTGCCTCAAAATCAGAAAACTCCGGCATCGATTGAATCAGCCTGCCCTCACTTTGCCAGTCATGGTATAGACCAGTTGCTACCATCGTGGGGAATGCATCGGGGCCTACATGGTGGGTGGCCGGTTCAGTGCACTCGAAGAGGTCGCTTGGGTGAAAATGAGGTGTAACAGCTAGATGGAGGCGACCAGCCAGCATCTCGAACTCCATCCCCTGGTAAGGAGAGCCCAATTGAAGAGGGGCCGACGACTCTGCAGCCACCGCTACAACTTGGCGAAGTCAGCTGAGTCTTCCAACAGGTCTGCCACTGAGGTACTCACCTGGCTCTAGATCATCATTCCCGCCCGGGGTATCAGCAGAGAAACGACATCAATTTGCATATGTAACCTGGATTGGATCAAATTGACAAAGCAACCACACGAGAAGATGAACGATGACTGACGTGCCATTCCCGTTGAGGTACATTTGTATCGAACCACGGCCCGTCGATGCTCAAGAAAGCAGTTGTTTCCCTCTCGAAAGACATGGCAATAAATGCACCCGGAGGTCACACAGGTGGGTGGTGCGTAGTTGGCGAGATACAAGGTGCAAGCAAAGACTGGTTGAGTGGGGGAACCAACAACACGGAGTTGTCAAGGAGTGGGACGAGACGTGTAGCCACGTGGTGGTGTGTGTGATGGGTCATCAACATTGTTAATCTTACCCATCAATTGAGTCGACTGCGTAAGTCTGGTCCGAGCGCCAGCGGCGTACGTCGTTGACAGTTGACCGCATATGCCACTGGCGAGTTACGTCGGGTCGCAGTGCCAACGGGAGCACCAAATCTCATGCATACTTGTAACACTGCTAGAAAATACATTCAAACCCAAGTCTCGTGTTACGCTTGTTACACTACCCACTCAGCCAAGCCCACTGCCCGCTGAGATGTGAAGTATTGGCATTACTGCTACTTTAGTCAGGTACGTTTGCGTCGTGTACTGCGTTGGTGCCACTCACCATAATGCCCTGCTCTTTTGCAAGCCGTTCGCGCTCTGCACTGAGAGTGTCCGTGTTCTTGATGAGGGCCGGGACCCTTTCCGCAACCTTTGACCGCCCTGCACGCAAGCACAATATTTGCGTATCAAGTGTGCTGGAGATACTTGCGTTATCCTCGAACTCTTCCTTCACAAGCTGATGCTTGCGCTCCACGAGGCGTAGCTGTTCCTGCAAAGACAAAATGCCCCGAAGCTGGGTCGAGATACCCTCATGCCTACACAACACCATGAGCTAGATAAACGGAAGCTAGTTCATGACTCACTTGTCCAGGGTGTCATTGATCGATTTGTCAGAGCCGTCAGCATCTAGGCAGGAGGAGAGGTACAAGCGAGTGCAGTTCAATGGAGAGACCGCCACGGTGCAATCACCGCAATGCAAGCCCTCGCCGTCTTGCACTGCACCTGAAGCGGAAAGGCATAGCCCACACAGGACATGACCTAAGGCATATATTGAATATGAAAGGGAGCGGCACGAAAGGCACACAGAAACTCACCGCAAGAAGACCGATACACTTGTGAGGTATCGTTGTAAGCGCGGAAGCGTTGGCGGCAAACGGCACAAATGATATGCATAGTGGTTGAACGGTGCGAATGCATTGACTCTAAGTGGTGGTAGGCTGAGTGGCGGTACGGTAAGCTGAGGCGTCGATTGCCCAAGGGAAGGAGGATCACTGTTGTCGCGGAGCTAGGTCGACGCGCACACTAAGAAAGCGAGAAGGTCTCGCCGGGAATGACCCCGTACGGACAGAGGCTGAATGAGTATGATACTCACCACTTGTGGTGGCAGACTTGCGGTCGATGCTTCACACGACTAACTGAACAATGTCAAGCTAGCACTCAAGTTAGATTAGAAACTATACTAGTACACTGTGGTACTCACCTAGCACTCAAGAGGACGAGATGAGTGCTAGGGGAGCGAGTCTCTACTACTTATACCCCTCAGGTTTAGGGCAGGGCTCCTACATCAAGGTGTCGTCACATGCGTGAGGCAATTACACTATTGGCTAACTACCGATGATGCGAGATGGCGCGATCTGTCATAAGTCCGGTCTCGGGATATTGCGTCAGCAGGTCACGTGCTACAAAGTAAACCCTAGTCCGTGGTTACGTCACGTGACTAGTCAGAAGGCCGTTCCAGGCGAAAGTTATCGAGCGTATAGTACAAGTCCGTGGTACAATGCGAGATAAAATAGTAAAAACAAAGTAAAAATTAGGGCCTCGCCGTGCCTACCACGACAGCTGTAGTGTTCGTATGTTCCCCGGGTACGGCGGAAGGTAGATGGGGAAGGGGTTCGCTGGATGTTGAGCCTTGGGTGACAGCGAGCTCGGAGACCGAGCTGAGGGACGATAGCGGAGGGTAGCTAGTGCTGGAGCAACAAACTCGAGCGGAGGATGAGGGAGAAGTAAAGCGGAGGGTAGACGGTAGTGGAACGACGACTTTTGTGCAGGGCAGACCTCCGGCAGGTTGCACCTTGCTGGCGACTCGCAACGACTAGAGGTAGGGGTACGATCCGGGACAACGACTCACTCAGGTAGCCTCGGGGAGAACGCTAGATTCGACGGCGACCGACTTGATTTCGACACGACAACGACAACGACCAAGGACGACCGGCTTCGCTAGATACTCTGTACTCGGAGGGTGGTGGTGGTAGAAAACTCCCCCTCCTTCCGCTCCCCGCCACATCTTATCCTTCCCCGTTCCCGAGTTCCCACGCCGGTCCAACAAAACCCCCCCTCCGGCTCCCTCCGCTCTTCCCCACTCACTCACCATTCGCCATGTCGGTTGAACATCACCCCAACGCTACCGCCGCGGTGTATTCCCTGCGGTTCTGTCGCCTTCTCGAGATCCTTCGGGACGAGCGGGCTACCGAGCCCCGCCTCACGACACGCAACCACGCTGAGTGGCTCGCCTGGGCCCATGGCGCCCGCTGGCTCGTGGTGCGTCGAGCAGTCTTCCTTCCGCTCTCGCCATTGACCTTGACCGACACAGTGCATGCTGTTCGACTCCCGCGCGCGGCGAAGCGCAGGCGACCGGACCAAGCTACCGCTGATGCAGGAAGACAGACCTTGCCGCTGCTCGCACAGGCTGCTGTCTTAGGAAGCACCAGCCGGGACCCGCTCCCGCCATGCGTGAGTCAGAGGATCAAGCTGTGCTTGAGCAAGCACGACACAGAGCATGGCCGTCCTCACCTTGCGAACGTTACCTCGACTTGCACAGGCAGGTCACACAGCAAATTGCTCTCAAGGGGTACATGACAACCTCTTCACGCATGCAGTACGTCAAGATCAACTGTACACTACCAACCTCTGCACCCTCGAAGCCCTGGGGGGAGGTCCCACCAAGACGGCGGGAAATCCCATCGAGCTGTATCTCCACAGTGGTGAGGCCGGCGTAGGTCTCGATGGCCTCGATAGAAGCAGAGTTCGAGGTATCGTGCTGTGTCTGCACAATCGCCAGCATGCAGCGAATCAGACTGTGCCACCCCTCAGCGGAGGTACGCACCGTTGAGAACTGTAGGGGGTGCTAGAGGTAGCAGACAGAAGCAATGTGTCAGGCGGCCTTGGAATCAGCCTTCTCGGCAGCTACTTGGTTTACCGAGCATGCAATGGCAGGGACCAGGACCTGGAGGGCCCTGTGCTCAGACGGCAATGTAGCAAACACCGTTTCAAGGTCTTCCACAAGTACCTGGACATCTGACTGGGAGCAGAGGGAAGGCAGCGCTGCGTCCCCATGTGCCACGGCCCGCGCGCGGGAGTCGAACAGCATGCACTGTGTCGGTCAAGGTCAATGGCGAGAGCGGAAGGAAGACTGCTCGACGCACCACGAGCCAGCGAGCGCCATGGGCCCAGGCGAGCCACTCGGCGTGGTTGCGTGTCGTAAGGCGGGGCTCGGTAGCCCGCTCGTCCCGAAGGATCTCGAGAAGGCGACAGAACCGCAGGGAATACACCGCGGCGGTAGCGTTGGGGTGATGTTCGGCCGACATGGCGAATGGTGAGTGAGTGGGGAAGAGCGGAGGGAGCCGGAGGGGGGGTTTTGTTGGACCGGCGTGGGAACTCGGGAACGGGGAAGGATAAGATGTGGCGGGGAGCGGAAGGAGGGGGAGTTTTCTACCACCACCACCCTCCGAGTACAGAGTATCTAGCGAAGCCGGTCGTCCTTGGTCGTTGTCGTTGTCGTGTCGAAATCAAGTCGGTCGCCGTCGAATCTAGCATTCTCCCCGAGGCTACCTGAGTGAGTCGTTGTCCCGGATCGTACCCCTACCTCTAGTCGTTGCGAGTCGCCAGCAAGGTGCAACCTGCCGGAGGTCTGCCCTGCACAAAAGTCGTCGTTCCACTACCGTCTACCCTCCGCTTTACTTCTCCCTCATCCTCCGCTCGAGTTTGTTGCTCCAGCACTAGCTACCCTCCGCTATCGTCCCTCAGCTCGGTCTCCGAGCTCGCTGTCACCCAAGGTTCAACATCCAGCGAACCCCTTCCCCATCTACCTTCCGCCGTACCCGGGGAACATACGAACACTACAGTGCACCGATCAACTCCTCATGGGAGACCATGCCGTCCACCTCTTCTCCCAGGTACGTAGCCTCCGCTAGGTCGAACGGCAGTGTCGGTTCCACACCATGGACAATCTTATACGGGCTCATCCCAGTGCTCTTCTGGATAGTCACCCGTTCCGCCCAGAATACCGCGTCCATGACGCTTGACCATTTCGACTCGTTCCCTCCGCACATCTTCATAGCCGCTTCCCGCACGTCGAAGTGCCTCCGCTCCACTATGCCGTTCGCCTGCGAGTTGTATGGTGAGATACGGATGTGCCGGATACCATACCGCTTTCCCAGCCAGTCGAGCGCCGCCACGAACGGTGCACCGTTGTCGGTAACGATTTCTGACAGGGCTCCCCAACGACAGAGTACTTCTTCGTAGATGAACTTCCCTATCGCCGCCGCGGTCTC
The DNA here is from genome assembly GCA_000344655.2 of Fomitopsis schrenkii. Lineage (NCBI taxonomy): Eukaryota > Fungi > Basidiomycota > Agaricomycetes > Polyporales > Fomitopsidaceae > Fomitopsis > Fomitopsis schrenkii. The sequence continues at coordinate 490,304 of KE504133.1, forward strand.
CCTCCGCAGCTTCCTCCATTCGGGATAGGACGACAGCGAGCATCGCCCCTGTACGACGAGCCGGTATCCACCAGACAGCGGAAGGTAGAATATGTCAAAGTGCCCCTTCTTGAAGAACCCCAATGGTAGCGGCACGGACGGCGGGTGTTCCTGACCTGGCAATCGTAGCAGGTGCTCACGTACCACTTCACGTCGTATTCCAGGTACGGCCACCAGAAGCGTTCGAGGAGACGCACCCGCACTGAGTAGACTCCCTTGTGTCCTAGGTCGTCGTGCGCCTCCTTCAGTAGGGAGAGTCGCCGTTCGAGGTCCATAATTACCCGCTTTGCGTTCCCTCCGCTCCCTCGGCGCCACAATTTTCCCCCGCGGATGAAAAAGTCGCCAGCTTTCCGGACGAACCGCTTGACCTGTTTCTCTGACAGGTCCTTGGGTAACTCGACGTCTTCGAGGTACCGCTGTATCTGCCGGATCTCATCGTCCCTACGTTCGGCTGCTTCAGTCCTCGGTAGCTCTACCTCGTCCGCTTCTCCTGTCGAGTCGAACAGCATACAGAGGAGCCGCGCCTCAATCCCCTTCCGCTTCGCGCTCAATTCGCAACTGTTGCATGATAACACCGTGAACCCGCTCGCCTTATCGACTCACTCTTCGTAGTCATCGTCCTCTACTGGGTCCTCCTCCGCTCGCCTTCGGCGCGATAATCCGACCACCCCTGAGTGTTTGATCCCCGGAACGTGCACCAGTTTGAAGTCGAACAAGAGGATACCCGCAATCCAGCGGTTTATCGTCACGTTGGGTTGGATATCCGGGTTATTGAGCATCCCCTTGATATACCGGGCGTCGACCTCTACCACTAGATGCCGCACCCCAATGATGTGTATTCATACCGCCCTTAGTGCCCTGAACAGCCCGTACAGCTCGACCTTCGGCTGGGAGTAATGTGATTCCCGCTCGTTCCAGGTGATCGACCCGAACCGGCTCGGTCTCCTCCGCCCCTTCTCGTCGAGCTGGAGCAGTATGTACCCGACGCCGATAATCGAAGAATCCACCGCAAGGATCACCTGTAGGTCCGAGTCGTAGTTGATAGGCATGAGCGCGGGCGAATTCAGCAGGGCGGCCTTCAGGCCGTCCATTGCCTCCGCTTCCTCCGCTCCCCATTCGAACGGTACGTCCCTCTTCGTGAGCCGCGTTAATGGCTTCGCCATCTTCACGAAGTCCTTCACGAAGATCCTTACGAGCCCCGTCGTGCCGAGGAAAGCTCGTACGTCCGATACCGTCTTGCAAGGGGGCCAGTCCCGAATCTTCTGCACCTTGCTGTCGTCCGGCGTCCTTCCGTCGTACGTGCACTTGTGTCTGAGCACGATAATCTCTGGCACACACATGTACGCCTTCTTCCCGGAGAATGTCCCTCCCGCGGCTCCCATCCGCTGTAGGATACGGTTCATGTTCTGTAAGTGTTCCCAGACGAACTGTCTAATGCCGGGATTCTCGGGTATTGTCTCGTACCCTCCGCTCTCCAGTTCGTACCTCGTCTTAGGTCCCTTGGCGGCCACGTCGTCCACGAACGGTATAGTTACGTCCGGTATCTCGTCCCGCAGGATAAAGGTGACGTCCCCGTGCACGATCTGCATCGCGTTCGTCCACCCCATGGGTACCGAGGTCAGTCGCAATGCGCCTAGCGGTGACTGGAACGAGGTGAGGTCTCGCAACCTCAAGTCTAGCGTCCGCTGGTCGAACGCCACGAACAGGTCGAGCGCGCCGTAGCAGGATCTCCCTCCGAAGCTTTCCGAGAGCTGTTCGATGAAAGGTGGCACCGCTGAATCCTTGATGGTAACCGCGTTCAACGGCTGAAGGTCATGCACCAGCCTGAGCGACTTTCCGTCCTTCTTCACGACGCAGAACCACCTCGAGCGGTAGGAAGAGCTGGTTGGTTTGTAAACCCCCATCGCGATCTTGTCCTTGATAATCTTTACCACTTGGTCGTAGATTCCTGGCGGGATAGGGATGTTCTTGAGGACCCAGGGGACGTGCTCGATGGTCGGAATCACCACTGGCGCGAAGTATTCTTCCTTGAGCCGCCCCTTCTCGCTCTCCTCCCAGGCGAAAACTCGGTTGTGCTGCCCAACCATCCAATCTACGAGCTTGGCCTCTTCTTCCCACAGGAACCCTCCCTTCCTGACGTTGAGCTCTTCCCTCCGCTCTGCTGTGTACCGCCCAACTGGCTCGAATTCCGGTGGACACGTCGGGAGCACGGGCATCCCTACCAGGGCGTCCTTGATCTCCCTCCGCACTATCCGGAACTCTTCCGGCAGCGTCGTGGCAACCGGCTTGATCCTCCTTGCGACCTTCTTGTACGCGAGAACTTCGAGTCTTCGACCCACTTCGACGGTGAATTCCCGGTCGTCTTCGTCGTCCTCGCTGTCGCTTCCCTCCGCCCAGTATTCTCCCGCCGTTCCTCCCTCTTCGTACCCTCCCTTTAGCGCGACCACCCTTCCTTCCTCGTCGTCTATTCCTTCCGCGCCGCTCAGGCCTCCCTTCCGCTTGCCTTCTTCTTCGTTCTCTGCCTTAGCGTCCGCCTCTTGTTCGGTCCTGGAGCCTTCTTCGTTCTCTGGTTGTGCGTCCCGTTCTTCCATCCGTTCCAGTTCTCCCCCTTCTTCGTTCTCTACTTCTGCGTCCCCTCCGGGGCCCGGCACCTCGTCGTCAACTTGCTCATTGTCGCACATTTCCTCGTAGTTCGCAACTGGCTCGTGTATTTCGTCGCTAATTCTATCGAGTGGTGTACATGCTTGGGTATATGATGAGACCGTCGACGACCGAGCTACCCTCGTTCCCTCCGCTCCGTGCGGTGCCGTGCCGCCGCTGCGTGGGCTGAGGTACACGGAATATAGGCATACTAGATCGTCTCCGCTCGCGTTGCTTGCATCATCGACAATTAAAAACCCTCCCGGGTCGCACCGTCATTCTGGTTGTCCCCGTCCTCGCGAGCCCGTTTGTACGTCTGCACCTGGACCTTTTTCTTCGTCAAGGGGTCGGTGAGGACTACCTCGGTCTTCCCATCCTCGTGGTCTTTGGTTACACAGCTGGTCGCCGCGAAGAACGGTCTTCTGAGGAGGACGTCGAACGGCGCCGCTTCGACCACCTGGACGTTGAGGCGGACCTCGACCTCCCCATCGAAGTTGAAGACTAGCCCGTTCGCCTTTCCGACAGTCTTGACAGTGGCCTTGTTCGCCGTCTCCATGATGACTCCTTCGTCCGGAAGCAGCGACCCTCCGACCTTCTCCCAGACCTCCTTCCTCATGACGATCATCTGGGCTCCGCTGTCGAGCATGCACTCGATTCCGGTGTACCCGTTCACCGTCGGCCGCACCGCTCGCAGCGTGAGGTTGTCCCAACACCCGTAGCCTCCTTTCGACTCCGCCTTCGTGATGGCTGCCAGCGCGACCGAGGTTTCCTCCCCTCCGCTCTCTACTAGGTTCGCTCCGAGGGGAACCCGATGCACCTTGCTTCGTTCTGTCATCGCCTTCCGAAAGTCCATGCTTACTTCGCCCAGCTCGCTCCACGTTACTCCCGCCTGACCGTTCAGCATCCGCCCTACAAGTTTGTCTGCTTTCTTCATGGGGTCGCCATCGCCGTTCATTCTCGTGGTGTATTTGAATTGCGGCCCTGGGGCCCCCTTCACCCCATCGACCGTGGTGTTCCCTCCGCTCTGGGGACGAATTCCTGGCGGCTTCCCTGCAGGGCCCTTGATGATTGCCTTGCTTGCCCCGCCGGAGTCCTTCCCTCCACTCTTGCCGTCCCCATCCGAGAAGCGTACTTTCTTGCTGCGGAGACGTGCTGCATCGGCCGTTAGCACTGCGAGCTGTGCTTCTAGCCTCGCAAGGTCCTCGTCCTCGTGTGCTTCCTCCACTTCTTCCGGCAGCGGTTTCGCCTTCACACAGCCGCTGTATCCGACCACGACCTCAAGTAGGTTCGCCGAGAGATGCGGGGGCTTGTCGTGTGGCTGCCCGTCTGGCGGCGTGCCATCCTGCTGCTGCGGCACCCCTCCTCCGCCTTGCGCTCCCTGGCTCATATACGAGTGCCAGTAGTCGACGTGGTCCTTCATGCATCTTCCAGGTAGGCTTCTAGGAATGTACCTCCCGTCCGGTATCGCTACTCTGTTGTCGGGCGTCATGGAGATCCGCCCCAGCGAGAGGTACTTCGCGACCTCGGGGCACGCGCATACCATATGTCCTGGTGCGTCGCAGAAGTTGCAGTTACCGTTCTGGTAGTAGCCGTACCCTCCGCTCTGCTGTCCTCCGTAGGGTGCCCTTTGATACGCCCCCTGGTACGCCCCGTAGGTCGGCGCTGGCGGCGGTGGGGCAGTGTACCCTCCGCTCCTCATCGGCGGTGGCGGCGCCACCGCAGTTTGCGTCTGCTGGGCCGCGAGCATCGCCGATACGAGTGTCGACGCAAAGTCGGTTATGTCACCCTCGATCTTCACCTTTGTTCCGCTCGACGCGCTGACCGACGTTCCTCCTCCTCCGCCGTATCCGACGGCGTCGAGACACGTCTTCGCGGCGTTGTGCAACTTCTCTAAATCGAAGCCATCGGCCGGGTCGAGCGTCGGGTTCTGGATTTCTGCGCGTTGCCTGATTCGGTCCGCGATACTGTCCGGGAAACCGGCGAGGTACTGTTCGCAGACCTGATGTTTCGACGCCTTCTGTGCTTTCTGGAGGAACATGGCCATTGGCAGGAACCACCTGTAGAACTCCGCTTCCTCTCCTCTCGTCTTCATTCCGGCTGCCTTCGATTCGGCGGCCGCGGACTCGAGATCACGAATGCTGTAGCGGGATTCTCCCTCCGCTCCGGGGTATAGCTTCTTAACGTTGTCCACGAAGGTCTGGTAGCTGGCAGGGGTGCCGACGTCTACGACTGTCCACGCCTCGACTTCCTCCGCTCCAACGTAGCGGCGGGCGTACTTGATTTTCTGGGCGTCCTCGGCAATGCTTGCGTACTCGAATAGATCTTCCAACTCTTCGAAGTACCTGCGGACCCCCAACAGGGTCTTTTGAATGATGGAGCCGACAAATGGTTGGTCCCCGGCATGCGGACTGGGTGATTGGCGGCCATGTCTTCGTCTGGTTCGGGTGTAGCGGATGGGGTAATGTCTGGCGAGGAAGGGGTGACTGATGATTCTGAAGATAAGGTGGACGACGAAGGAGCAATAGGAAGGATAGACTGAGCAGCGACGGGGGACGCTGGAAGGCGGACACTGGTAGGTTCGAGCTTGGTTGACGGAGCGGAGGAAAGGGTTGCTCGTCTTCGACGTTGGGCTACAACGGCAAGGGGTATTTCTTCCGAGTCGGAAGAAGCTTGGGTAGATGGGGCTGCGGCTGTCGGAGGGGATATGCTACGTTCTGTGCCCGAGTTGCCTAAAGGTAACACGAAAGAGTTGTCGCTATCGCTATCGTCGTGACGTGGCGGAGGGACTCCTTCAAGCGCTGGCGACGAGAGTCGAAGGTTCTCCGGTGTGTCGGGGGAGTGTTGCGCTGCGGCGAGCTCTTCTAGCAGGTTAC
>KE504134.1:6233-165574 GCA_000344655.2 Fomitopsis schrenkii
CGTCCAGATGGAACATCCATCGTATGAAGTGACTCTGGTGGTCGTTGTGAACGGGAGGGTTAAGCCGGACTTCTGCACGAGCGACGAGACCGCAGCCGAGCCCAGATTCCTAAGGTAGTCCATCGAGTACGAGACGTGAGCCCGTGGCTGCTAAAGAAAGCAGAAAGCGATGTGTAGACACCGGATGTAGCGTTATCGAGACGAGGCAGCGTTAGAGGTCGTAGCGGCGGAGGAAAGACAGAAGCTTCAAGTTGAGGTCGCCGCTGCGCCTTGGCCGCCACATACTGAACGCCGCCACGTGCCTTAATTATACGCCCCGTGCGCACCTCCACAGTTACACATCAACACCTACATGTTCTCTTAGCCAAATCATGGCAAGATGGCGCTACGATGTTCACTGTATTTCTATTGGTTCTCTAGATGCGCTACTGAAGCAGTAACACCGGCGACAACCATATAACCCGCCCCGCGAGACCACTCTGTTGAGCAAGATCAAATGTTCATACGACCGCACCACCGACGGGGCATACAACGACAGCGATGTCGCTAGCAGACAACTGGCCCTCTTGTCTGGGACAAGTTGCCTATGCACGCCCTAGTTCCGCGGATCTTCATCGGATGGCGGGCTGTATCAGCAACGAATAAACTGCAAAGGACCGCGACTCACAGCCGAGCACGCCGAAGAGGTCAATCAACCATTGAGGATACAACCACGACAAGAGGCTGAGATTTTGTCTCTGTGGGTACGACGTGAACACGCGAGACATTGTACGCGCAGTGAACGATCGCTCACTCTCATTTGCCAAGCGTGGCGCTGTTGACGTGAATACGGTACAGGCCGAGACGAGGGGGTGACGCGCCACGTCGCTGCTTTCGGCATATTGGTCCAGGATACGAAGAGCGTCGGACGACTGAGGTTGACGTTTGCGGAGTGCTGATGCTTCGAGTCGAATAGCCGTATGATATACCGACCATAGCGCCCTGCAGGTTCTGTGAGTTATACATCCGACTGCTGCTTTTGAGTCTACGTGCGGCGGCCTCGAGGTGAAAGAGTTCTGAGGACGCCGCTAATCGCTTTCAGAAAAAAGAGGTGAGAGCGGAGCTCTGTACGTACATTTACAGTGCAGTGGGTCGTGACGGCAAGGGTTTGAACGAGATTGTCCGAGGGCTTTCAAGCGAGCCGTACTTGAGTCGTGGGGCTCAGCAAGATGCCTTGCCGTCGCCCCCGAGACGACGGGACATGCCCCTCCTGGAGCGCTCCCTGAGGCCCGAGGGCGTGAGGTGTGTCAGGTACGTTGAGAGACGACATATTCACTCATCGTGTCTCTGAGCCCGAAGGGGGACGCTCGCTGCTGAAAGTATGCATGCTGCGGCACGAATGAATCTAGAACACCATCAGTGGATGGTCCAGCTTGCCGCTTAGCAGGCTCGATTCCTCGCCATTGCAAGGGGTCTGCACGCCGCATTTACGTATGCTGCATACCGACGAGCGGTCAGACGGAGAATAGCTGTAAATGGGAGGTACGTACCCTCCTCCGGGATGCGAATCCGAGTCGACGCGACGCGAGCCTTGCAGGGGTATGTCGATGTCCCCTTCGGGCTCCCCCTGCCGGTGTGTTAGGTAATAGGAACGGTAGCAGAACCTTGACTCACTTTTACGTGGGGCGCTCTTCCATGATTGTCCAGCGTAAACTGAGAGACCCCAGCCCCGTGGCCAACACATGGTGGGTCAGCCTTCTAACAGTCAAGTCTCATCTCCTTCAGCTCACCTCTTTGCCACACCGCCCCTTTCCGGTTGTCAAGCCGTTCGCTGCCGACGCCTGGGATTAGTGTATCGGACGAATGTATCACCTCCGAAGGTGTTCTGCATACCTGATAGAGACTATCGGATTGACTGATCCTCAAGTGCGTGCGCGAATGTGTCAATTTTCGCTCTAACAGAAGCGCCGAGCTCCTACTCGCGTTTTCTTGACAAACTATCCTTTCATGCGGTCGGGGCGACATCATCACGGGTCTGTGCGTTCCAGTTGAGCGGTTTTCACTACCTCAAGCTCCTAAACAGGTCTTCATTGACTCAACAAAACCACGGATCGAAGGCGAGGTATGTGCCCTATGCGGAACAGCGGCGCTTGCATCGAGTTTCCGGACAGTGTCGTACGAAGAATTGATAGTGCGCCGCCGGACATCTCTAGCTGAGAACGAGGCTCAATGGAGTACAGAACATGTATTCCAGCGTTGAGAACGAGTATGGTCGCGCCGTGACTCGACGGGCGGTCATGAAGAGCCGGGAAGAGACAGGTTTCAGCAGTAGAGACGCGGAGCTGCGACGAGACGCGCGGAAGCCGTCAGCACAACTGGCAGGTGTCAGCAGAGAGGAGGCAGTGTGGTTGTGAGAGAACATCAGCGACTCGGGTTTGATGAGGAGGATCTGCGCATTGAGTTGGGCGACCCGAGGTGGAACGGGTCGTCATTGAGTATGCAGAAAAGTGACAAATACATGACTGGGACGTGATGGAGAGGGCGACGACGCGTTGGACCCTGTTGGACCAGGCTCGGGCGACGTGGGTGCGGTGTTCCGAGCCTCGGCGGCGGGACGAGGTTGGTGATGGATGATGTCAAGGTTGAAGGAGACGCACACCGTGGCGCATGCGCTTCAGAGGGAATCCGCTGCGGAGATGTATAGGACTGGACGAAAGGAGTTTGAGCGGACGTGAGCACGAGGGTATGAGACGGAGTGGGGGCTCGAGGAGGACGGACCGTTGTTTCCGCGGACGAATGCATCGCCATAGCGATTGGTAAGGGTGCCGCCGACGTGCTCCTCGGTCTGTTCGAGGGCGATGTTCATGTAGCCATCCAGGCACGAGAGGAGGCCTGTCCAGAGGCTATCAGCTCACGCGGGGTGGCAGAGGGAGTGAACGTACCGCGGTAGGAGGTGAGGCGAACGACGACGTGCCTGCCCACAATGCCGTTGAGAAAGTCGATGGGGGAGCCCGTTGCGGGTGGCGGCGGGGGCGGCGACGCGTCGGGAGGGGCGGGAGGCGGGCTGGAGGCGTCGGACATGGGAAGGAGAGCCGGGCCGGTGAGGCGGAGGATGCGGGGTAGCGCCCGATGCTATTGATAGCGCGCTCGCTGCCGGGCGCGATGGCCGGGGAGCATTGAATGACGTCCGCCAGCGACTTCCTGCACCGCGTCGCCCGCTCCTAGCTGCCACCATCACAGCGCACGTCGCACCCGGGTCTCTGCGCGCTCCCCGTCATGTCAGACGCGCATATAACCAGCCCCGACGGCCCTCAAGCCTCCCCGCAAGACCAGCACACCCCCTCGCCCGCACGCCCCGACGACGACGACCACCCGCAGGACGCCGAGCCGCACCAGGAGCGCGTTCACTTTGCGGATCCCCCGCACGCTGTCCCCCTTCCCTCGTCGGGCTCCGGCCACTCGGAGGGCGTGCCCCTCTCCCGTTCGTGAGTCTCTCTTTCGCCATGTCCCAGCCCTCCCTCCCTCCCCATTCTCAATATCCCGACGTCATCGACATCAGCTGGCGCACTAACCTCCGCTATGATCCTCGCATCGGCGATGAGGACGACGACGACGACGACACCTACCCTTCCTACCACGCTCCCCGCGATGCTCCGCCTCTGCGTCAGGTCCGCATAGAGACGCCCTCTTGGGGCCCTGGAGGCTCCCAAGGCCGCTCCTCTCCGAGCGATACTGCAAAACAACCACCCCGCACAAGGACTTGGTCTTGGGCAGACCATTGGTCCACCCTTCGCCACACCGCCGCTAGATACTTCCCCCTCGACCTCTCATGGATCCCCGCCAACTTTTCCTGGCCCAAGATTAAGCCCATCATCCGGAGCTCTGTCATGGCTTTCGTATCCGTCATATTCATGGTCCTCGGGCCTATTGAACGCATCACCGGTCAGGTATATCTGCCGTGCTCTCTGCTCTTCTACCCGACTGACTCCATATCTGCGTAGGCTACCTTCTTGCTTCTCGTCGGTATGTAATATCCCCTCCTCCGCCTCACAGCCACTGACATCAACTTCAGCCGCACTTCTCGACCCGCCCGCTGACCCTTTCATCTCCGTGGTTGAGCGTGAGCTCATATTCGCTCTCTTTATCACTATAGGATGGGCGTACGTCTCATCCGTCCCCTCTCCACCGCTCTCCGCGCTGACACTCTTTCAGATGGTCCTGCTTAGGCATCTTCTTTGCTCACCTCGCTCGCCGAAACACCGACTACAGTGTGACCATAGCCCAGGCCCTCACTGGCGAGTACATCGAAGCCGGCCCAGCCGTCATCTGTGCCGTGTGGGTTTTCCTAGGTGTCACCTTCTTCCTATACATCAAGGCACGTAAAGGCCCTGGCCCGTTCCTCATTCCCTCGGTCTTTGGTGCCATCACGATCGACATCTCCTTCATTACCGCCGTCCTCATCCCGTACCCGTACTACACCATCGGCCAGGTGATCGTCCTTCCTCTGGTGTTTCACTGCGCGTTCTGCATCCTTGCCAGTGCGACCATCTTTCCCAGCACCATCACGGCTCAGTATGCGGCTGCCCTCGCGCGCACGCTCGAGCCGCTCGAGTCTGCACTCCGCGAGCACCGTGCCGCCCTCCAGATGTCCTCGGGCATTCCCGACTTCGCTGCCACTGTCGGGAAGATCGCAGGGCTAGTGAGCAAGGCAGAGGGCGGTTTGGGCCCCGCGGCCGCCTCGCACCGGCTCATCAAGAACGACATCATCTTCGGACGGTTCGCGCCGTCGGACGTCGGGAGTATGCATGAGTTTGGGCGCCGCCTCGTCGTACGCGCGAACGGGCTCGGCATTTTCTTCACCCTCATTGACCCAACGCGCGAGCGGTTCCCGGTGACGCCCCTCCCTAGCAAACCCAACACGCCCGTCATGACGCCGGTGAGCTCACGCCGGCAGTCGTTTTCCCGCCCCAGCACGCCGGCACCCGCATCGCCCGACCCGCGCTCGGACCCAGAGTCGGTCGCGTGGGGGCGCAGCCCGCCCGCGTCGCGCCCCGCCAGCCCTACCTTTGGCGCCGTTGAGATCAAAGATCGTGGGCGGCTGCGTCACCGCGCGACACGGGAGCGCAAGAACCCGAGTGGGTCGATGTCGTCGCTCCGGACGACGCTCAGCCGGCACCTGCATATCGGGCCAAACAGGCACGAGGACGACAGCCAGAACCAGCGGCTTCATTTCTCGCTCCTGCACCTCGCACACTCGCTCTCGGTTCCACACGCCAACCTCCCGCACAGCGAGAGCACCGTCGCCGTGTTTGAAAGTCAGCGCTACTTGGCGCTCGAGGCGACCCGCTTGAGCCACCCCGACAGCCCGGAGGCGACGGAGACGTTCGTATTTCTCCTCGGGGAGAGTTGCGAGGGGCTTCTGAGCGCGTGTGCGGACGCGGTGCGCGAGGCGAGGGGGTGGATCAGTGGCGTGCGGAGCGGCTGGCTCGAGAGCAAGCATACGGCGGAGCAGCGGCGGGTGGAGCAGCTTGCAAAGATGGCAGACGTTAGGTATAAGGTCGACAGCGCGCTGCAGCAGTTTAGGAAGTATCAAAGGTAGGCTCTCTCGTCGCTGAGGATTTGAGGGGCGCGCTGATAACCGTTGTGCGTTCAGGCATAAGGTCCTAGACCCGTACCGATCGGCGTTCGACCCTGGTCGTGTAGGCTCGCCGGACACAGATGGGACTGTCGAGCCGCCACCCCATCGGTATCTCTTCCACTGCTACGTGTACCAATACCACCTTATTCAGTTTGCTACCGTGACTCTCGAGATGGTATGTCGCATCTGGACGGCTCAGTGGCGCCGTATTGATTGATCCTCGGCAGCTCGACGTGATCATGTCGCTGGAAGAGAACAAGAAGAAGCCGCGCCTGTGGGGCCCGTTCATGCCTCTCAAACTCAAAAATGTGCTTCTGGGATGGGGTGGAAGCAAGTACGATGCGACGGACGAGATGGAGGGTAACGACGATGAGGATCCCGGTATGCTGCACATCGCACTTACACTGGCTACTGGATGCTGACTAGAAGTACAGATGCCATCCCGGGCATGGAGACGGACTGGGATGAAGACCTTGGCCGGCCGACTGGGCGAGACCCCGACGCGCTCCCGCCGAGCACAGCTTTTGAACACGTCATGTCGTGGTTCCACACCATCATCATGGGGCTGACCGGCGGGAACATGTTGTTCGCGCTCAAGGCCGCTACGTTGACCGTGCTGCTCTGCATCCCGAGCTTTCTCAAGCACACCGCGCACTTCGCCTACGAAGAGCGCTTCGTATGGGGAATCTTCATGGGCCAGCTTACCCTCGCACGTTTCCGCGGCGACACCACGTTCGCGCTCGTCGCCCGATTGTTGTGTACTCTCCTCGGCGGGGTGACGGGCATGGTGATCTGGTACGTCGCCGCGCAGAAGGGGCTTGGGAACGCGTACGGCTACACCGCCGCCGTGGCCTTCTGCACGCCGTTCTTCTACTACGGCCGGCTGTACTGGCCCGGCCCGCCGATGACGAACATCATCTACTTCGTCACGACGACGATCGTGCTCGGGTTCTCGTGGCAGAACGCGCACTTCGCGGGGGTGTTCCACTTCTACGGCTGGTCGCTCGCGTGGCGGCGCTTCGTGCTCGTCATCACGGGCGTCACGGCGGCGTTCATATTCAGCCTGCTGCCCCCGAGCACGACGCTGCGGCGGTACCAGCGCGCGATGCTCAGCACGACCGCGGCGGAGCTGGGGAGCATCTATTGCTCGATCGTCAGCTTTGCGAACACACGGGGGCGGCACGACGTCAACCGCAGCGAGATCGTGCAGGCGCTCATCGCGATCCGGATGAAGCTCAAGCGGTCGGTCGTACTCAAGACGAACATCATATACGAGTTCTCGCTCCGAGGCAAGTGGCCTGCGAAGCGGTACCAGCGCATTCTCGAGCTGCAGATGTGAGTCGGCGCGTGATCACTTTCCGTATATTCTGACTGTGTTTACAGGCAAACCGCGTTCTTGCTCTCCCATCTGATGTCTGTTGTAGAGCACCTCGACCCCGCCTGGTCCCGCGCGTTCCTCCGGCGCACGCGTCTGCTGGATGCCGACTTCCAGGGGGATGTGCTCGCCGTTATCAGTGCGTGTCCCAATACTGTGGTTGAGTACGTCCACTGACAGTCTCTTTGCCACCAGGCATGATCTCGACCTCGCTTCGTACCGGGACGCCTCTCCCACAAGTGACACCGTGCCCGCTCGTCGACCGGTTCATGATCTACACGCATGGCCTGAACATCGTCCGACAGGAGGAAGACGACGACTACGGTTTGCCGCGGACGTTGACGATTGACACGCTGGAGAACGAGCAGTACTTGTGCGTTCCTCTCTTGTTCCTCGCGGTTTCTCGTGTTCTGATGATGGTGGCGTATCCGCAGGTCGTTCGCGGTTGGGGTCACCACGGCGTTTGGGATTATCCTTCGGTTGGATAAGCTGATGGTCGCGGCGAAAGAGCTTGTCGGCGAGCAGTACCACATTCATGGCATCGGTATCCCGTCCGAGGCGAGAGCCTTCATGGGGAATCCAACGGCGGAGAAGACGGGGAAGGAGGAACAGTGAGGACGGTTGGCGGACTCTGGAGGTAAATGTATTAAGGGTCTATGTAACTTGTAAGATAGAATCCGTGGCACGCACATTCACTAACCTCTAGCATCGACTGGGATATACTTATTGTAGGACTTTATCATCGGTTGTTGTCGTTAATATACATAGTGCACATCATCAATACATAGTATCCATATCGTTATTCATGCACTACGATCGTGTGTTTTGCTGGCCGAAGACTGGGAGTGGGGGGTATGGCACACGGTCACGCGCTCGCGTGTGATCAGCGCGTCGGTCGCTGGCAGCTACTAGTAGTAGTACTCGTTACTACTAGTACTAGTGGTACTCCATACGAAGTGCCACCCACCGCTCAGACGACCCCTCGCTATCGTCCACAAAATACTATGCTCGCTCGACGCGGTACCTGCTTGCTTTCCCGACCGTCTGTATCCGCTCAGAGGACGCTCTTCACGACCAGCCCTCGCTCAGCTATCTACGTGCTCCCCGTTGACCCCAAGTCTCCGTCAACGACTGCTGCGAACGTGGATGCTACCGCACTATGGAACTTGACACTATCTGCTAAGAGCAGCAAGCCTGTCACGATCGGGACGACACGTATATTCTACGACACTCCGCGCGGCACGGATAGCAAGGATGTCACAGCGTTAACTAACCTCGGAGACAAGTGGGCGACCAAGACGGGCGACGACCGGAGGGAGGTGGTTCGTAAGGCGGTTGGCAGCGCTATCAAGGCCGTCAAGGCCCTCGGCGATGAAGTAGATGGTGAGACGGTCTTCGTGGATGCGAGTGCCGACCCCCATGCTGCAGGTGCGTTCACCGTTCAACGTTCACGGCACACCTGACAATGTCTACGAACGCTCGTGTGACCATCTAGCTGTCGCGTCACATCTTGCGCTGTACGATTTCACTCTCAAGACAAAACCCCCTTCACGCTTCGACCCTCGAAGGACTGAGCCAATGCCGGAAAAGCTCGACCTGCGTTCACTCGGCGAAAGTGATGCGGAGGCATGGCAGGAGGGCGTTGTGTATGCCCGCGCACAGAATCTTGCAAGAACAGTGCGTATCATAGTTAGTCATTTAGCAGCGTGCTGAACGGTGATTCCGAGCCTTCAGCTGTCCGAGCTTCCGGGAAACATCATCACTCCGACGGTGCGTACACCCATACTTTCCCCCATATATACATTCACCGAGGATTGGCTGTTCGACTCTGAACCTACCCTTTTCGTTCTGACACGCATTTGTACCTAAATTCTGATCTTTGTCTGTTCATTAGGCTTTCACAGAACACATTCAGGCCGAATTCGCAGGCATTCCAGACGTCGAGATTCACGTCCGTGACCAAGGTTAGTATCGCATGGTGCCGGTCGCCTCTCCTCATCCACCGCAGCGTTTTCCCTCCATTCTGTCCGCGCATGCTCTGACTAAGCTTGATTACCATAGCTTGGGCTGCTGAGAAGGGCATGGTGAGTACGAGGCCAGGCTCTCAGACAAGCATACTCATCAGCACCCACTTCAACGTTGTTTAGCGAACATTCCTCTCGGTCGCGAAAGGATCCACAGAGCCTTGCAAATTCCTGGAGATGTGAGCTATGAACTTGGGGCCTCGCTATCTATGGGTAATTGATTCCAGGCGTGTAGCCATTACCACGGCGCCGCGAGCGGTGCACAACCACTTGTGTTGATCGGCAAAGGTGTCACCTTCGATACTGGAGGTATATCCATCAAGCCGTCCGCTGTACGTACTGTCGCGCACGCCACGATAGCATGATCTGACAGCCAGTGACAGGGCATGGACTTGATGCGTGGTGACATGGGTAAGTCCCATTGAAGCCGTCTACTGTCTCGGTGCATTGATACCGATATCACATAGGCGGCGCTGCTGCGGTTTGTTCTGCTGCTCTTGCCGTCGCACAGCTCAAGCTCCCGTACGTTCGCATCCACATCTGGTAGTCCTCTTACGCGCTGACGAGCGAACCGCACAGTGTCAATCTAATCGTTCTCTGTCCGCTCACGGAGAACATGCCAGGCCCGGGCGCGAACAAGCCGGGCGATGTGTCAGTCTACGTCTTGCATATGTATCGATGTTCTCTGACACGGAACGATGACCGTTAGTGTATACGCGATGAACGGCAAGTCGGTCCAAATCGACAACACGGATGCGGAGGGTCGGCTCATCCTCGCCGGTAAGCCGCGCCATGCGAACACTCGTTGAACAAAACGCTCAACGCCAGCATAGATGCACTGTATTATGGTACAACGGCATACAAGCCGCATTCCGTTGTCGATGTCGCAACGCTCACGGGGTTAGTCTATCACGTCCACAAGCCAATCGTCGACTTAGATCTAACGCGTCGTCTCGTGTAGTGCGATGATGGTTGCGCTCGGTGAGGTCTATACGGGGGTATTCACGGTACGGTAGCTAGCACGCCTCGGCGATGATCGTGCTAATGCACAATTGCCGTGCTGGGCAAAACAGAACTCAGATTCGCTCTGGCATGACCTCGACAAAGCCGGCAAGATTGAACACGACCTCTTCTGGCGAATGCCCCTCTCGGATGCATACGCACCGCAAATCACCAGCTCAAATGCGGATCTTTGCAATGTACGTCAGCGAGGTTTCGCTCATCCGTCTGATCGGTCTTCACACATGGTGAATTGTAGATCGGCGGTCGTGCCGCGGGGAGCTGTACCGCGGCCCTGTTCTTGAAGTCGTTTGTCGATGGTGTTGAGCCCTCGGAGGAAGGTAAGCCGAGAGTCAGGTGGGCGCACTTGGACATTGCAGGGACAATGGAGGTGAGCCGGCTGTTCAGTGTTGATTGTTCAGTGCCGGCACGTCGATGCTCACTTCCACGCCAGAGTACTCGTGGTAGTGCGTACCAGGGAAAGGGTCTCACCGGGCGGCCAACGAGGTTGGTGTGCGCTTCAATGTTGCGCCATGTCCCGGCGTGCTAACGTGGTTGTACAGGGCATTGATTGAGTTCGTCAAGCAATCTATGCACGCATAGTGCGCTTCCTTACATTTCATTAGCCCATGCTACCCACCCTCTGTGTTTTTTGCGCCTACCATCACGCGCAAACTGGGTGCTATGCACACTCCTTGCTCATACGAGTCCAATGCATATGCCAATGGAGTCAAATCCGCGTGCTTGACTACGTCTAGCAAGGTTCGTGTGCTACGTTTTCGCCCGTCGCCCGTCGCCCGTCGCCCGTGGTCTGCACGTCGTACGATTGTGTCCAAGCGACTAGCCTGGCTTTGCTACCGCGACCGCTCAAAGCCAGCTCTCTTGTCCCCCGTTCTCTTATCCCACCTTCACTTCTATCTGCCTCTCCCTCCACGCCGCTGCCTCATCTGGGCAACAACATCTCACTGTACACACCTACCGTGCTTCCTTCGACGCTGCCACGAAGTCTGTCAGTACTCAGCCAGAAACGCGGAGCTCGAGAAATGGGCGCCCCATGACAGCGGACAGGCGTCTGCGTAGCGTAAGTGTAGTCAAGCGCGATGTCCTTGTCCTGATGCTGCCGGGACGTACGACGCTAGGGGGCCTCGGATTGCTTGTATTCAGTACGATTGACTGACGGTGAGCGTTCGCAGAGACCCCCCAAAACAATGTGGTTCTGATTCAGAGTTTGGACACCCAGAATCACACCAGGCACGGATTGCACACTATTCAACGTCGCTGACGCCCGAGAAGCCTGCTGCGCTACTCATATCACGGTACGTGGGCTGTGCCATAACGAACCCTGCTTCTCTTCGACAACCCGTATGCCTCGAGCATCCCCAGCGTAGCCTACACGCTGAAGACAAGCAACCCGCACTCTCCGCAAGTCTTCCTACACTGCCCCACCATGAGCGTCGTTCCCGCTGCCTTAGCACTCAGATCGTTGTGGCATGCCACCGCCGTCAATATTGAATCAGGAAGAGTGAAGAAAGCACAAAAAGAACTTCTTGAAGCATGCGAAAAACAAGGTCATCAGCTGATTTCGGAATTATCTGAGGAGATCCTGCTTGCGGAGCACGTCAAAGGTACGCTCTTTCGCCTACCCTCGTATGCGGATCGGTGCTCAGAATGTCGTCCATCGCAGGGCTCACACATTTGGCCATGGGCGATGCAAGTGGCGCCGCTGATTCTGAGGAAGCGATCACTCGGACTGCGTCGGTTTTAGGGTATGGTGCACTGCAGAACCGTACGACCATGCCCATCCTCGGTGGCGTCGCAACGAGTGGCATCTCGGATGCCCTTCTCAATGGTCAGTACTTATGACGAGAGAGATGCCATTTCGGTCTATGATCCTTGACGCGCCCGCGTTGCAGATGTGAATGTGACTACGCGTCATCACAGGTACAATCCTGATGACAACCTTGGCGCAATGCATGGGGACGAGCTTGACTGGCGCGGGGGGATATTTGACGAGTTTATCGTCAGCGTTGGCAATGCAGAGTTTAACGCGGATGCCCCTGTGCGGCGTCCATACAGGACCACCAAGGTGTGTCAATCGAAAGGTACATATGAAGAATGAGAGCTTACCGCTGCGCAGGTCTTCCGCATCGAGATTGAAAGTGGCTTCTTAGACAAGGAGGGTATGTCCCGGTTCGAGGCAAACGGTCGTCTCTTCTCCGGGATCGGTGGGAGCATCATCAAGAGTCCTGATACCGCACCCCTGATTTACCGCCCCGAGGGCGAAGCGATACCCGCACAACTCAAGAACGCAGTTCTTTACCTTGTCGGCCACAACGTAGCCAAGCAGAGAGAAATTGATTCCCCAAAGCTCCTTGAATACCGTGATGCTGTCGTTGAATTGGGGCGGCCGTCTAGTAAGTCTGCGCAAGACTGTAAGACATTTCACGCTCTGACCCCGTGCCCAGAGTCATCTCCTGCGTTACGTCGACTGGGGACAAAATCGTACCGCGTCGTCATAAGCAACTCTCACCGCATGCTCCGTCACATCCCACTCAGCAGCTATCCCAGCCCTGCCGACGTGCTCCGCGTCGACATAACCAAGACGTCGTCCGGATGTCCCCAGCCGCTGTACGCGCCGATCATCGAAGGAGCACCTCCATGTACCTACAGCGAGCCGCACTGTGCGTGGTTAGCGGGTGTCCCGTCCCGTCTCAAGAAATGTATGTACAACCAACAAGTAGGGCCCTATCCTCTCGATGCCAACAGTCACGCTGACGGCTAATCTGATACTTTACCTACCACCCCTTAGGTCACCTACGGTTGCGTCAGGACCTTCGTCATCCCAGTGTCCAACTTCAGTAAAGCTTCGCTACGGCCCAATATTTTTCAGAAAATCACTGCTCAAGAATTGAAGCGGCTCTTCTTCGGACCCGTGTCGATGCTGTCTCTCAGCCAGGCCGGTGTAAAAAGTATCCAAGTCCGTTTCGAACCAGTACGCCGCCTGCGACAAACGCGCGAGGTGAGCTGTAGCCGGCGACTAGTTGGTGATACCTACCACGGTCGGTATACGGAGTACCTGGCCGAGTTCAGCGACAGATCTACGTCCTGGATCCCCTCCTGCAATGTCGCCGACGACTTGAAACAAGAGTTCTGGAACGTGATGACGACGGGCGCGGAGGAGGTTGCTGAGATTGTCGACTCTGATACGGCCACAGGCAAACTCACCGTTAAGCGGGCGGACGGGAGCAAAGCGACCATGTCACAGGCGCGAATCTTCTGGCAGCCTGAGGTTCAACAAGCAATGCTGAGCGATGCTGAGCTGGAGGCGATCCTGCACCACGCACATTTCGGCGTCGACTATGACGACTTCATCCCATGCCAGGTGTTCGTGGAGGCGGATTGGGCGAGAGTTGAGCTTCTGAGCCGCGGGACAATGATCATGAAGGATCCTGCCGCTGAAAAGGCCGGCGAGTATGCAGACGTCCGCCAGGATGCCAGATCACTCCAGGTCAGCGAGCCATTTTCGTTCAAGTTTAATTCGCGGACCATCCCGTACGCACTCCCATTCTTTCACTGCGTGTGGGCGCACTCAAGCCCAACCCCTCATGACCCAGTTTCCTCATTGCGAGTACCGGTGCGGCCTTTGACATCAGGGTCGTTCACGGAATAGACAACGGTCGGGGAGGACATCACGATGGACGGGTCATCTTGACTATACGCGGTGTGAGTGCACTCACTTGCGTCCTCTTTATTCCTCTCCCAGGAACGGTTTGAGAGCCCAGGTGCCCCTGCCGATAAGCACCGCGATCCATGCGTCTTCCACATTCGTAAGTGAACATCTTGCTCAGGGAGGTTTCTCAGATCGCGTACTAGCACGCAGGGCCAGTGCTCGTCACACCAGGTCTGCTGAGCATTGAGACGGACTGGGGTGCCATCGAGGTCATCAACGCGGACGCTACGATCGGGCCTAACCCTACGGTCGATCAGAGCATATATGGGGGGGTGGTATTCAACGGTCGCTCCATGGAGCAGCGCAGCGGCGTCTTCGGCAAGAAGTTCGTCATTCCGTGAGTGCTACATCGCAGTTCTTCGCCACGAGGTTACGCTACTTGCTAATACTCTGTAGCTTTCTCCTCTTCACGCGGGATGAGCAGGTTGACATTGCGATTACTCACGGCGCAGACAAAGGGCCAGGCCGGGGTGACTGGAGCGGAACCGCAACTGCGATGTTCGGACAGGTCAGTACTTACGTATACGACTTGCCTATATTTTTCCTCACGCTTTCACAGGGGACGTACACCAGCCCGTGCGACCCGCGCAACACGCCGACCAGTCGGAAGGTGTTCAAAAATTGCCAAGTCAGGGGAACATCCCGTTGCTGAGGACTCGAACATGTTGAATGATAATCGTGGCCGGTAGAGCGTCCGCCGGTGGTCCGCATAGGGCGAGCAATACCCACCGCATCGTCATGATCGGCCATGCACTGCACATGCCAAGTTGTATGTGCAGTCGATTCAGAGTTGTTCTCGCGCTGTATGCGGTACAGTTAATCGATGGACGTCCTCGTACATCCCCTTGCAGGTACTGCAGTAGCACACTGCAAGGCTGAGCGGGTGAGGAGATCGTACACGGCCACTGAGTTAGTGACTGAGGCCTCAAGGATCCAACTGACCATGACTCGGCTGTAGCATGTCACCGATGTGGTCAACTCGATGCGTGCACGAGGTGCGAACTTGGAAGCAAGCTTGAACGGTAGCCACTGAGCTTGCATTTCCAACGACTCTTGTCGTATCGTATAGTACATGTCATTGCCGAGAACTTGAGCTACTCGTTCCCATTCCACCGCCACAATCTATAGGTATGCATGTGAGTATATATGTATATGTATGCCGAGCCAATGCACGCATGCGCGCAAGATCATCACAGCAGTCTAAGAAACAGAATCCCCGTCCATATGAAGAACCCAAAGCAAACAAGACTCGAGGAGGAGCAACCACACAGACCACGCACAGCGCACACGCTATGCATCGCTATCGCTCGCAGCACTATCGCTCTCGTCCTGGCCCCACACCGCGAACGCACGGCGCGGATGCTCACGCGGCTCCCGCTCGCGCGGCGCATCGCGCGAGCGGCTGCGCGACACCGCCCGCCGTATCCGCGCCTCGTCGAACCCGCGTGGGGTCTTCTGCGCCTCGACCTCCGCGGGCTCGCGCGTGCGCGGCGTCCGGCTCCGCGACGTGCCCGCCCGCCGCGTCTGGCTGCGCCCGCCCTCTTCCCGCTCCCGCCGCGCCGCGGCCATCGCCGCCACCGCAGGGACGCCCGCCCCGTTCCGCGCGTCGAGCGAGCCCGCGGACGACCCGTTCGACTGGGCGAATTGGACGTGGCGCGGGGACACGCGGGGCGGGTGCGGGTGCGGGCCCGTGAACCGGTCGGGGGTCTCTATCCCGGACTCTAGGCCTGATTTCGCGTGGGGTGACAGGAGGAACGGGTTGTTCGCGGTGAGCTGCCGTGCGGCGTCCTCCGCCTGCGCCTGCACGTCGTCCGCGCACGTGGATTTCTCCTTCTCCGCGGAGTGGACCACCTCCTCGAGCACCTTCTCCTTGCCGAGCTGGGCCTCCTCGGGCTGGAGCAGGTTCTCCTCGAGCTTGGACATCACGCGGGGCGGGGAAGACTCCGTCGAGGACAGGTCGTCGATGTCGAACTTCTCGTCTTCGTCCTCCTCGTCCTCCTCGTCTTCCCCGTCCTGCTCTTCGCCCTCTGCATGGTCCCCGTTGACTGGGACGCCGTTCTCAGACGCCTCCGAGAGCCGCCGCTTCTTGTCCTTCTTCGCGGGGCCCTCCTCGACGACGACGAACGACTTTTGGCGCTCGCGCTCGTTCCACTTGAGCGTGCGGGAGATCGAGTTGAACCAGTCCGTTGACTGTGTATCTGCGCACACGGTGGGGAAGGGGTATTTAGATGCGGTAACCTTGATGTGGTCGCCCTCTGCCATCAAAGCACATAATCAGCACTTGTTACGAGACATGCACGCAACCCGGTACGTACGCTTCAGTTCGACGCGGCCCCGGCCGTCAAACGACGCCCACGCTGTGCTCCGCGAATTGAAGGGCACACATATGCGAAGCTCCATGCTGTCGGGCAGAAGCATCGGTCGGAACGAAAGGGTATGCGGGCAGATGGGTGTGATCAGGATCGCGGGTATCTCTGGGTGCACTAGCGATCCACCCGCAGACAACTGCGACAGCGCCATGTGAGCAAACGGGGGACCACAGAATCAGCGAAGCGCGTACCGAGTAAGCCGTGGACCCAGTCGTCGTTGAGATGGTCAGCCCGTCCGCTTGGACGGTCGTCAGATGGTGTTCATCACCTGGACAGTGTCAGTCACTAGGGGTCCGTACCAGCACTCGGAAAACTCACCAAACAGCTCAAGCAGGCTGACATACGGACTCGGCCCGCGATCGACGACGAGGTCATTCAGGACCTCAAAGCTCTCGACCGGCCTCGTCGTAAAGCACATGATCTCCTTGTCCTTCCTGCCCGCGCCCGCGACGGCGTCGTGGACAGGCGCCGCGCACCCGCTCTCGAGGGCCTCCCAGCCGCCCCGCTCGAGGTTCTTCATGAGGATCTCGCCCGTGTCGCCCTTCTTGACCGCGCGGCGCCGCGTGCGCTCGTCCTCGGGCTTCACCGCGCGGTACACGGTGCACGTGAAGCGCATGCGCAGGTTCACGCGGATCCCGTCGTCGAGCGCGTTGTCCATCACCGCGCGAAAGTCCGCAAAGTCGAAGTTGGTCAGGAACCCGAGCGACCCGAGCGCAAAGGGCAGGACGGGCGGGACGATCCGCTGGAAGAGCCAGGAGGTGAAGAGGACGGTGCCGTCGCCCCCGAGCTGTGCGGTCCGCCGTGAGTACCTGCGTTGAAAGAGGGGGTGTGTTATACGCACGGTAACGACAAAGTCGAACAGATGGGGGCTGCGACTGCACATGTCCGCCGTCCAATACCTCAGCTGGCCCTCGCCCACCGGCTGCGGACTGCCGTTGTTCCCGTTCTCCGCCCCCGGGGTGGAGCCCGCGCTGGCGTTGCTGGAGCCGCTCTCGCGGCGGCGCGGGAAGGGGACGAAGAGCTCTGGGTGGGCGCGCTGCATGCCGGCGGCGTCGAAGCGGCGGGACGCGCGGAGCTGGGCATCGACGTAGACGACGAGGCCGCGGCCGGTGTGGGTGGGCTTGTGCATGAGGAAGAGGGCGAGCTCGCGCGTGAGCGTGATGAGGCGGTTGTCGCGCGCCTTGGTCACGATGAGCACGGTGTGGATGTGCGAGTGGACGCGGGCACGGCCTGCGGGGCGCGCGGGGTTAGCTAGCGTGAACGCGGGTGCGAGCCAGGGAAGCGGAGAGACGATCGCGGGGCGAGGGCGGTGTCAAGTTCGGTTTCGTGGGCTCGAAGGTCGACACGCCCACGCCATGTTTAGACTTTGTGCGACAGGAAGCATGCACGGTGGGCATACGGCAGGCCATACGAGGATCGGATGGTGATCCGTGGCTGCGCTAGGCAGGGCGTTGTACGGGGTATGCACATATACATCGCATTCAAAATGGCTACACACGGCAGAAGCCCAGCAGCCGAGGGTGCGGTGTGGATACGCAACATAGATTGACTGAGAGAGAGAGTTGACACTGTGGAGACCCATAGCCATGAGCCCCGATCAGAGGATCGAGCGGGATCGACACATGCAGTCGCTGGACATGGATAGCGAATAACGGACTGCACAGCAGATAGCAGATGCCATGTCTGAAGGCGCCAAGAGAGCAGGGCAACATGCACCCTCATGACGGAGGCGGAGCGGGCTGCAACACGGAGGGAAGACTCACCGAGTTGCTTGCTCATTTCGCGGACGCCGACGGCGGTCTCTGCCAGCTGACGAGTGAGGCTACCCGAGTCGTAGTCGTCGTAGCCATCGCTGAGGTCGTCGAACTCGGAGGAGCGGGCAGAGTACGGGTCGGAGTCGGCGCTGGGGTGGGTGTGAGTGTGCTCCATGCGGACGTCATGGATGGCCTCGCACTTTTTGGCGTGGAGATAGTCCTGGATGGACGCGCCCTGGAGCTGGGAGTGGACGAAGTAGGGGGAGGTGGCGGTGCTGGGTGAGTGGGGCTGATAGTGCTGGGCCGACGAACTGGCATGTGGGTGGTGTGGGCGCCCGGAAGAGGGGAGGAAGGGAGTCGTAGTGGGTGCGGCAGGAGGGTGTGTCAGCGACGCGCCTGGGCCGGTTCCCAGGGAGGACGACGGGACGGCTTCGGGCGGGTGAGTGCCGTTGGTGGGTGGGAGTGGGTGTGGGCGCGGGGAGGCGCGGTTGAGGTCGGGGGACAGTTGCTGGTCGAGGACGATGTTGGGGGCAAAGTCGGGGGCGGCGTGCTGGATGCGGAGGTTGGAGGGGCGGCTGGTGCGGCGGCGGAGGGACGGGGCAAGGTCCTGGACGGCGGGGGTCGAGGGCGGGGTGGAGAAGACGTCGTTGTCGGGGGAGTGGAGGCTCTGCATGCTCACGCTCGGCGTGGTCTGGACGCGCGGAGGGCAGGTGGGGGATGCGACACGACAGGCCTGGC
This sequence comes from Fomitopsis schrenkii, assembly GCA_000344655.2. Lineage (NCBI taxonomy): Eukaryota > Fungi > Basidiomycota > Agaricomycetes > Polyporales > Fomitopsidaceae > Fomitopsis > Fomitopsis schrenkii. The sequence continues at coordinate 24,840 of KE504134.1, forward strand.
CGCGTCGATTTTGAGGATGGCGCGCAGCAGTCGTCCAGGGAACACCAGATGGTCGTCGTAGTCGACCTCTCCACCTCCTCACACGTGCCCTCGCCTCAGCCGCCCTCGACCCGACCCCGCACGCCGTCGTGCACCTCTACCCAGGGCCTCATTGCGCGCCGGCAAACAGCCTCGCCTCTCGCACCCGGCGACCGTTCTGATACGCCCCTTGTCACTCATTGGACAGTTCTCATCTGCCCCCGCACCCTCCACCGGCAGAACGTCCTCTGCCGCATCCGGATCACGACAAGCCTGTCCAATGAACACAAGGTTCCATGAACGGCCAGATGCGTTGCTAGCTACGCAACGTACGCAGTCGTCAAGTGGTTACATCCTCTCATGACTTGTACGCGTCTGCTCAGCACTCAGCCACGGCTGGGTTACCTTTGACCAATACATCCGTTACATCACGTCCATCGTGCCAACTTCACTTCAGTCGTGTATCGCCCAACACTCAACGCCAACGTCGGCACCCCACAAATCTGGTCCCGACAATCGTGTTTGTCCTACACAGGTTCCACCGCCTATGACCCAATGCAGCACCACCACCATTCTTCCGCATGTACACCTCTTGTGATCATCCACACCATCCCCAACGTGTACAGCCAACAGTGATCGCCCTCAGAAGTAAGGTGTATCTCGCAGCACGAACCTCCCGAGCTTCCTATAATCAGGCCTCTCCTTCGCCACCGCCCACAACCACGCATCCACCTCCGGCGCAGTCACCTCCCGCATCCACGCCAGGTCCTCCCGCCCACCAACGTCCAGCCCCCGCGCGACCCGCACGACCCGCTCGCACGCGTCGATCGCCGCCGCGCGCAGCACGTACGCCTGCTCCGCCGTAAGCACCGGCCCTTCCTCGGGCCCGTCCTTCGGTAGGTCACGCTCGCTGTCGTGCGCTGCGAGCAGCGTCGCGAGCGTGTCCGGGCTCCCCGCGCCGGGGAAGAGGCCGGCGAGCCCGAGGGACGGCGCGGCCGCCGAGAGGTCGAGCACGCCGAGGTGGACGAGGAGCGAGGGGATGACGTTGTCGGCGAAGATGGGCAGGCGGTCTGTCCCCGGCGGGACGGGGACAGAGGGGGTGGACGAGGGGCCACTGAACCGGCGGGCGATGGAGTGTATGGTTAGCAGCGCCTTCTTGAAGCAATACACGGCTGGGGGGATGGTCGGTCAGCGTGGGTGAGCATAGTGTGCAGTGAAGTGCGACGCACGGTGTCCCTGGACGAGCGCCATGTCCTGAAAGGCAGGGATCCCGCGCACGAGCTGCGCGCATCCATCGCAGGTCAGTGTCCTCACCCATCTCGCACATGAGTACACGCACCCGCTCGAGCACGACGTCGCACGCGCCGTCCGGGTCCCGCGCCTTCCCGCCCTCCCGCAGCGCCTCCAAGACGAACGCCCCGAGGTCGGGGTACCCGCTCCTCACGAGCACCTCCCCCGTCTCGTTCAGCACCCGCGTCACGAGGCTCACGAGCTCCCACACCGGGCCGCCGAGCTCGCCCACGACGAGCCCTTGAATACGCTCGTGCGCGCGCTCGACGTGGATCCGCGCCTCGACGCCCATGAGCTCCGCGACGGCCTGCGCGCCCGCGCCGCGCATCCCCGCCGCGCTCAGGTAGTCCGCGGACGGCGAGGAGGAGATGTACATCGCGAAGACGAGCGCGCGGATGCTGTCGAACGCGCCGCGCCCCGCGGCGGCGTGCAGCGGCGCGCGGTAGCCGGAGCCGAAGTTGAGGAGGGAGAGGGTGGCGAGGAGGTTGAGCTCTGCGGCGGGGGAGGGGAAGGCGAGCGGGAGGGCGTAGCCGTGGGCGGTGCGGAGGCGGGGGAAGGTGTGTGTGAAGGCGGGGGAGCGGAGGAGGCGTTCGATGGATGCGTCGCTGACCTGTGGGCAAGGATGAGTCATCGATGGGTACAGTGTGGGGGCCACTGACTGTGATGTTGGCCCATTCTCGTACTTCCTTGGCGGAGTCGCGTACTGCGCGTATGTATCCGCCCGAAGGAGGGAAATGTGATGCCATGCTCTCGAGGTGTTCTACGTCGAGGTGCAAGTACGTCGATCAACATCGGACGCGTCATACATCGCACAAGCGCCCACATACAAGTCAGGAAGGGGAGCAAGAAACTGCCTGAATTACCCCGTAGCATCCTACAAGTATATTACACTAAGGTACACAACTCAAACACAAGTCCGCCCAACCCTCAACGTCACAAACTACACACGACTGGGACCCAGACGTACAACATGCAGTTCGTACTACACGCAGCACACATGGCCCTAGTCCAGACATGGCCTGCCCATCCGGCGTACTCATGTCCATCATGAAGCTTCTTGGCCTGTCACTTTACAATAGTCCTGCAATGTGGATCAGTATACAGAGAGACAACAGCAGGATTCATGCCAGGCACTCACTGCGTTTCCGTCCGGATTTAGGGCCCAGAATGGAAAGTTCACCTGGACGCCGCCCGCCCCTCCGAGCGCGAACTGCACACATTGACACCTCAACAAACAGTCTAGGATGCGGAAAGTAAAAGACGCACCGAGAAGATGAACACAAAGATCTGCGAGCCACCGTCGATGGCCGCCCCCAGCAAGTACTGCACCAGCCCGTCAGCACACGCTCATCACACAGACGAGACGACGCACATTATACTTCCTGAACCAGCCCGCGCGGTAGCGCCGGATGTAAAAGTGCGACGTGAGCCCGATGACGATCCACGTGTTGATGTACCCGTTCGTCCCGCCCGCGAGGTCGCCGATGTTGTACGCGAGCACCGCCGTGTTGATCAGCGGCAGCCACGACCAGCGGTACCGCTTGTACAGCAGCCACGGGAGCACCGGCAGCGCGAGCCCGATGACGAGCCCCAGCGGGACGATGAAGTAGGGCCCTTTCGGCCCGTAGATCTCCTTGCCGAGCGCACCCCAGAGCACAGCTGCGCGAGGAGGGTAGGGTTAGAGGCTGGGGACGAGTGATAAAGGGTTTGGACACCCACCGTTCGCGTTGTAGGATTGGACTTGCTGCCCACTCCAGACGCGGGTCCCCTCGTTGTTGAGCTGCGCGTCGGTGTCAACACACGTCAGTCTCAAACGTCATGGGCAGAGACGTACCAAGATCGTACGCTGTTTGTTGACCACATCCTGCATGATGACGTCTTTTCATCCACAGATGACATTAGAAAGAACCCACATCTTGGAAAGGAGAACTCACAGTTCAGCAAGGCGCCTACGACCGTGCCGGCCATCTGCACCGCGAACGTCGACCGCGGCGGGACTGCAGACAGTAATAGGTGAGCTTTGGGCGAATACAACGCATTCTGTGTTGCTACTCACGCTTGGTGTACTGGCCGAGCTTCAGATCGCTCAGCATCCCACTCGCCTGCTGGACCGCCTGACTCGAGTACAGCTCGAAGTACTGCGACATACCCCCGTCAGCGTACACCCTGTAGCGGGCGAGCGGACACTCACCATGTTCGCCTGGGACGACCCCGGCACGAGCGCGGCCCCCAAGATCTGGAAGAGGTTGGTGATAACGAGCTGCACCGCGGAGATGGCGTACATCGCGCCGTAGAAGGGCAGGATGAGGATCGCGACGATCAGCGCGACGATCAGCGCCCACCACGGCAGGCTCGACTTCTCCGTGTAGCAGCAGACCACTGCGCGGCGGGAGGGACGGGGGTCAGGTATACATCGCAGACGGAGCGGGAGGACTGCGACGCACTCGCCATGACGAAGGACGCGAGCGTAATCGCGGCGTACCACCAGAGCGGGACCTCCCTGTACACCGCCATCTTCCTGTAGTGCACGTCGTCGATGGGCACCCGCTTGATGCTGCAGACCACGAAGAGACATCACCGCACTCAGTCAGCCTGTGTCACAGCAGCGCAAACGAAGTGGGGGCGCGCACAAGTTGTCGACAAAGGCGTCGTAGAGCTCACGCCCGTGCCAGAGCGCGACGTGCACGATCGTCGCGCCGATCGACAGGTTGATCCCCAGGTTGTAGATCTGGCGCGATCGCAACGAGGCGGCGGCGTGCGGTAGGCGATGGGTGACGTGTCAGGCAGGCGCGGCGTGGCATTGTAGGCGCATGGAGGGGCACATGTGGTGGACGCGGATGTGGGGTCGCGAGCGCGGGTGAGTCACTTCGGTCAGTCACCGCGCACGGCACCGGTATAGAAGATCCACGTACGACGGTCGACCCGCTCTGCCATGGCGCGCCGTAGATCGCGAGCGCGGTCTTGTTCAGGGAGAGGTCGCTAGATGGAGCATCTGCGTGAGCTGCGTCCGCGTATGCGATGGGGAGGGCAGACGTACGGGGTGAGGATCAAGGTCTGGTTGTAGATCGTGCCATCCTCGACTGCAGAGGCGCGCATCAGTCAAATTCAGCCGCCTGCCCGCACACACTGGCCCACAACTCGCTGCGGAACGCGACACGCACAGAAGAGGTTCTGCGAGATGAACGGGAAGTTCTTGCTCTTCCACACGTTCGTCGCGAAGATCGCGGGCAGGAGCACGTAGTTGACCGCCCAGCCGACGTAGTTCGAGATCTGCGTCGAGAGTGGGTAGTAGAACGGCCGGCTCGTGATGTTCGCCCAGTCGACGCCGAACCCGAGCAAGCCCATACCCTCGTTCGCCTCCGCCCCGCCGAAGATGTACGTCACCCAGTCGCTGTGGCGGGCCGAGAGACAGACAATGTTGAATGACCCTAGCAGGGGCGCGATCCACTGTGCGAAGTCAACGGCGCCCTAGCTCCTCAGTTGGTGGTATGCGTACCTCTGGGAACCACTCGTACACAAACACACCAGCCGTGACATACCAGAAGAAGCGTAGGCTATGATGGGCGATCAGCATGTGGTTGGCTGGGCGCAGTCATATCTGTAGCAACTTACCGCTTGCCCTGGAGCATCTCGCCCCTGCCACGGTGTAACACATCGAACAGGTTGACGTAGATCAGGTTCTGAGGGTAGAGCATGACGGTGGGGTACACGAGGAATGAGCGGAACATGCCCGCGAAGCCGTAGCCGATCAGCTGGCTTGCGAGGAGGGTGAAGATCGCGTTTCCGGGGTTGATCGTGATGTTGTAAAACAGATCGTCTGAGGCGAACACAAAGCAAGCCGTTGCAGCGATGGAGGCGGTGTTTGACATGATCTGCGCCGCGACATGCTCTTTGAGGTCTGTGGAGAGCGGTCAGAGCTGAGCGGTGGACCACCGTCCCACTGGAAACGCACTGAAGGGGCCGGGGTTAAGCCAGTTCCATATCCGGCCGCCGGTGTGGAATCTGCTCCCTGGTCCTGGGATGACCACCTCGAAAAAGCGGCCCATCATGTATGCGATGAGCTGTAGAAACAGCGGCGAGACGTTCAACACCTGCGGGCGGAATTGCTAGTGGAAGATACTCAGTGATCCATCCTCCAAAGATCTGTTCGGCGCGGCTACTCACGAAGAGCATGCCGAGCACGGAGGCAAAGACAGCAAGACCGATACCAGTGAACCACATGCGGAATGTGTGGATAGGCATGGTCGGGTCGTCGTCAAGACTGATCAGTCTTTGCGCAAAGTCGTTGGCGGTCTCGAGGACTATCTCCTGGCCGTTGTTGTCGGGTTCAAGTTCCCCGACTTCATCGACGTCAGCCTCGACGCCGTCGCTCTTCTCGTCCTGGGTGGTGACCTTCTCGATGCCGCTTGAGCGGTCAGATCCCAGGGATGTCGGTTCCCCAAGATCCGCGAACCGCTCCACGGCGGGTGTCTGCGGGGCGGGGTAGCCATGGCGGTGGGCGAGCACCTGGGCGCCGTTGCCGGTGGCCTGCTCAGCGTATACGGGCGGGCTCCCGGGTGGTGGAGCGCTCTCCCCGACGGTGTCGAGGGAGTAGAGGGGCGCGATCCCGTCAGGCTGGAGGCGCATGGCTGAGTGGAGGGGATGGGGCGGGCCACTTGGCCGACTGGGAGGGTCTTATGAGCGGGTTGGCTGGCGCCAGATAAGAGGGACGAGGGAGATGGATGGCGAGGAGACAGGTTGGTTGCATGTGGGTCTGTCAGAACCTAGCGGTCAGCCTGGGTCTCTCCTTCTCCATCAGCCCTTACGTCAACTTCTTCCCCAGCGCTGCGCCTCGTCCTCGAGCCCCACCGTGCCCGGAAGCACCAGAGACGGCCGTCGAATCGAGATGCTCCTCGAAACACCCAATGCACACGAACGGCGGCGAGAGAAGGCTTCGCTCGTGCGCATTGCCTCGCGGAAACCGGGAAGAATTTCTTCGGCCAGTGGTGTACCCACATGGGACCATGCCAGCGCCCGGCCGCCTGATGGCTCTCAGCGCATCGGCAGTCCTCTTTGGCCGTACAAACTGCGATGAAGCACGCATCCTGCATCCTTCTGCCGTAATTTCGATGCGAACCCCAGCACGAATGGCGACTCCACGGCGAGGAGCGTGGCCGTATGGCTGTGGCTTGCGTGAAGCTTAAAGGGCACGTTCCTCCTGAGGAAGGATGCCGCCTACCGAATGCTTCCACACGCGCGCTGGCCGGCCTGCCATTTTAGAAACAGTGGATTTCTTCCGAAAGATGGCATCCGTCCGCCGGTACATGGTGCCTGGCGTGATTGAATTCTTTCCACGCTCCGAATAGGGTATACAACATCATCGAGACCATGTACTCTACCGAACCCAACTCCCATAAGCTATCCATAATCCATCAAGCCAATAATCAAGGTGGCTTAACTTAAATCAACAGTGCGCACGGCGTATGCGCGAGATGCCATCTTGCCAAGCAGGGCGCGAGCAAAGCCAAGTTGCGTCCCCGCAAAGCCAAGCGCCTCCTCGGGGCGGAGTCCAACGCGCCACGCGGGCACGCAATTGGTCCAACAGGCACGACGAAACGCCACGGCCAGGGCGGGGAGATGTTCATGTCGGGGGCCAATTCATTTGTCCAGGTGCAGCGTTGTGCCACACATCGGGCGCGGACTGTCCACACGACCCCAGCGAGAGCGCGCACATCATCTCGTTCCACATGTCGTATAGCGCGGCATGCCAACCGCGGCGGGCCACCATGGCCGGGATCTCATACCAGCTCGGGTATGGCGGAATCGCCGACGGATTCGCCGCAGAGGGTGCGCGCGGGGCGATGTACAGGTCGGAATAGAACTGATCGTAGTATGTCGTCAGAAACAGTCGGCGAGCCCGCACATTAGATAAGCTGCGGAGAGTGAGGCTCGTCACTCAGTTCCCTCGCCGTGACAGAGAGCGCAACGACACGTACCGATACATGACAAGGCAGAGCCCCAGTTGGACTAGGACGAAGGCCCAGAATAACCAGGCACCTCGGCTCCACGAAAGTTTAACTGTCGCCTCCGATAACGCGGGCGGCTGCAGGAATTCATGAGCACTGCCACGCAGGAACGGGGAGCCAGGAAGGATGGACGTACCAGGAACCGGCTGGTAGTTCGGCGCATGCTCTCCTTCAGCGGCGCGTACCGACTGGCCCACGACCTCTCCGCGTCAGCGCCCTCCATGCGCTGGAGCTCCTGCGAGATAGACCGCCTCGCGTTTCTCGCCTTGTTCGACGCATCCTGCAGCGCCCGCGCCCGCCCGTCATCCAGCGCCAGCTCGCGGTACGACCTATTCCTGTACCCGTCAGTCCATATGGCTCGGGACGCGCACGAGGGCAAGGAAGGAGAAACACACTTTTCCGCCTGCCGCGCTTCCTTCTTCATATTCTTCACGTTCTCCCGCACGAGCTCGAGCGCCTCGTTGTGCGTCGTTGGGGTCGGCATGTCCACCGAAATGACAGAAGAGCCCTCGTCATCCAGCATCGAAATAGACTGCATCGACGCCTCGGGCACATGGACGTTCAGCTCATGCGAGTTCGATGCCGCCGGCTCGGGCTCCTCAACCTCGCGGCCCATCGCATCGACGATCCTCACCGCACTCCGGCTGCGTGGAGTCGACAGCGCTGTGGTCTGCTGTGTCTTCCGCTCGGGAGTCTTTGGCAGTGTCGGGGCGTTCTGAGCTCGCCGGGGGAGCTGCTCGTCCTCGGGCTTCGTCTCCCGCCCGAACGCGTCCACGATCCTCACGCTCACGCTACCGGGAGAGCGGAACGGTCTAACTGCCTTCGACGGCGGTGTGTTAGGCGTCTCCGCCCGCGCCGCCTTCCTATCCTCATCTTGGCTCGTGGCGGGGATCGGCGGCATCGCGAGCGCGCCCTCCGTCGACGAGTCCTGCTCCGCGTTCGGGTTCCACGCCGCCGGGAGCGCGGGCCGCTTCGTCTCGTTCGACGACTCGCCGATGTCCGACACCGTTGTCTCGCTCTCCACGTCGAAGCGCACCTTCAGGATGCTCCGCCTCCGCACCGATGCCGGCCCGCCTGGTGTCTGCAGCCACGCGCCCGGTGGGGCGGGTGTCCGTGGCCACGTCGCCGTCGTGTTCGATCCGCTGAGCCCGGGAATCCCACCCGCCGTCGCGACGACATCCACTTTTGCTTGGCCATCAGGCGTGTTCACCAAGACGCTAGACGCGCTCGAGTCGTCTCCCACCACGGCAGCCTTGCCCGGGAACGAATCCTCTGGCCGTCGGACGTCAGGTGTCGCCGCCCACGCCCCCGGAGGGCGCGGAGTCTTCATCATCGTGAAGTTGCCAGGGGCACTTGTCATGACAGGCGTGTTATCATTCTCACCCTCACCATCGGACTGCGGTTCGCCTTCGTCCGTCAAGAAGGACGGTGGATCCGGTAGATCGGGCATGCCACGCGGGGGTGATGGCGTCTTGAACTCGAGCTTAGTAAAGCTGCCAGAGCTGCCATTGCCCGGCGATCTGCGCGGCGGTGTTTGCAGAGAAAATATGGGTGCAGGGATAGTATCCGCGGGTGTGTAAGGGGGTGTCTCAGGTGGGGGCACGTTGCGGGAGGTCTCGCTGTCGTTCGTGCGCGTATCGTTAGGACGTGAGGAGGGCGTGGTGAAGGGTGTCTCAGATGCCGAGGGGACAGGCGACCACGGAGAGGGTGGGGGTAGTGGAACGGGCCGGGCCGTTGGTGTGCTGGTGGCAGGAGGACTGTCCTCGTCACTAGCTGTGTAACCGTCGATATGAGCACCTAATCCATTGTCTGACGGTGAAGGTCAACTTACCGAAAACAGCGTCCATCTGCGAGTCAGCATGGAAACTTGGAAAGCGTGACTCCTCATCTCCTTCAGGCTCGGGCTCCGGGTCGCTGCCCGTGTCAATCTCAATGGAGATCTCACTGTCACCATCCTCTTCCTCATCGTGGCGGACCGATGGCGGCGTGGCGGGAGGCGGCACAGGCCCCGTCGGCTTGCTCAACTCAGTGATACTCCGCTTATGACCGCGCTTCTTCGCCGCAGATGCGTCGCCCAGCGCACTCGACGGACGCGGGATGTGGCTTGCAGCCGAATTTTTGAGCGACAGCCGCGAAGGAGTAGACGCACGGGGCTTCACCGGCGAGTCAGGTTCGGTATCCAGCTCGAGCGGAGGCAGCGGAGTCCGATTGACAGGGAACGACCAACCAAATCGCGAGCCGAAGCCCGATGGTTGCGCCTTCGCCTCGCTTTCATCCTGAGATGCACGTACGGGCGACGGCGAGCGTGAGGGGGGCCCTGGGGACGCGCGCGGTACGCCCAACCTCCTGGCCGTGAGGGGAGTCTTCCCCTTCACGTCGAACGATATCGAGCTCGGCGTCCGCGCTCTGGTGTGCCCGTTCGACGTCGGCGCGGGGCTCGTGCGGAGGCTCTGCGTGCGCTGCCGCCCAGACACGTGCGAGAGCGATGCAGAACTGTCCTTGCGCTCCCTCGGGCTCGGGCTCCCCGTCTTCGCAGCGGAGGGAGAGGCAGGCAGAGACTCAGGCAGAGGGCTCGGCGACCTGCCGTGATTGTGCTCACCCCACTGCGGCCGGGGTGAGTTCCAGTTGCGCTCTCGCTCGTGCACGATCCCGCGCTCCTCCTCCGGTTCCGTGTCTATGTTAGAGAGCGCAGGCGAGGGTGCCCGGCTATCTCCTGATGCCGCGCTGCGCAGGGAATTTGCGGACGACTGTCGCGATAGGCTGCGCCGAGGCTGTGCGGGCGTGAGTGAGTGAGGAGAGAGCAAGCTTTGTGCTGAGTCCGGCCTCGGAGGCGTGTAGCCGGTGACGCTTGACAGCGTCCGCGGACGTTCGTGAGCGCGAAGGTTGAGACTGGAGGCAGAGCGGGTGAGCGACTTGGTAGGTGTGTGCTTGGGCTTGTTCCATCCATACTCGCGTTCCTTAATACGCTCAGTTTGTAGCTCTTTTACGCGTTCTTGTTCTACGAGCTCTGTCAGCGGACAGCTTGGACCAGAACAGGAGGACGTACGCTCAGCTTGCGACATCACTGAGCTAGCTCTGCTCGATCGCCCGTCGTCTGTGCTATGGAGGCTGTTCAGGGATGCTGCACTTCCTTTGCGCGCAAGGGAATGCGTATGAACAGGACCATCGCTGCCATGGCCTTCGCGTCGTTGTTTGGTTACTACGGAGCAAACTGATAAGCGCGATTAACCTACCGATATGTTGTGTATGGGCAGGAGACTTTGGTTGACGGTGGTTCCATAAACGTTCGCGCTCTCGCAACCGGTCACGCTCAAGGTCATCATGACGCTCTTTGTCTAGACGGTAGTCAATCATACAGTGGTGGGTCGGGAGAGTAGATCTGTGCTTACAGTCGGCAGCAGACTGAGACGAGGAGCTTGCACGGGAGCTCCCCAGAGAAGACGCTGCTTGCCGTGTTAGTGACGTGGCGTTCAATTCATGAATGCACGCACTGGAGTGCTCAAGTTCTTCGCTACCCAGCCGGCTCAGAGGCTTCTGCAGGTTGTGAGCGGATTGCGAGTTGGAATGACAGCTCCATGAGAGCGGCCAACCAGGCAAAACCGGATCCGACTTCGGGTTCGGGCTCCATGAAATCGGGCGAGCGGAGGCGGAAGCTGGCCGGGTAGTGCTAGACGGCTCAGTCTTGTGATGAGAACTCCAAGAGGTGGGACGCGTGGAAGGAGGTGATGTTAGCCTGGAGCGTGACGACGGTGGGAATGGGGCTTGTGGACCTTCAGTCAGGATCACAATAGTCAACGAGCAAGGTACGTACGGGCATGTCCCTTTTGCATCGAATCTCCGTCGTAGCTGTCCATGCCGCCCAGAGCCTTACGCATCTCTGAGTCGCCTTCGAGCAAATCTAAGACGGAAGTTATACCAATATACAATGTGGAGTGTTGATACACTCACTGGACTGTCCACCGAATTGACCAGACATTTGCAATGTACGCGTCGGCGTGCCCGTGGGATGAGGTGGCGAGGACTGTAACTCAGGCTCACGGAGTTCTCGGAGCAATGTTGCGTTGTCCTCCGTTGTGTCGCTCGGGGGCATAGTCATGTTCGTGATCATGCCTGCAGAGTCCATCAGCATAGGAAGAGAAACGGAACTGCAAAGACAAAACGGGAGTCAAGTGGATAGAACGGTTGAGGGTGGCAATCTGAAAGTCAACAGGCGATGTGCTCAACGGACTGAAAACTCCGGCTCATATGTTATGCCCTACGTAGTTGTGGGCCACGTAGAGATGTGCATGCTTCTTATTCAGTGTGACAACGAGTACTCACGTTCTGGGGGAGGGGTAGGGGGCATGGTGCTGGATTGCCCGCCTGTGAGGACCGCATTCAAAGCATCCCATCGCGCAGCCCCAGAACGCGAAGTTGCAGCGGACTCTTCAGAGCGTCGAGAGAGATCTGGGCCGAGTGTCAGTCTATGAGTCGAGGCAAGCGAAGATCAAAGCGCACTGGAGAGATGTTCGGCTTCCTCGTCGCTCATGCTCCTCCGCTTACCCTTGTGTCGCACCCTCTCCTGCTGGACGCGTTCCACACGAGGGCTCGGGTCGACCTCGCTGACAGGTCCAATGCTATTGCGCCTGGCGCGTCTGTTGGATTTTTGGGGGGTCGTCTCGGAGCCACGCAGGGCGTGCGAGAAGATCTCCCTGAGGCTCTCCTTCGCGATGCTCGGCGTGGCGGTGACAGAGTAGGGCGGGTCCAGGTCAGAGTCAGGCTCTGAGGGTGTTGCTGGCTCCGGAAGGCGCGACGTCGAGGCCCGGGGCGGGGACCTGTTGTTAGGGACGCGCGCGAGCACCATACGGAGGCGGGCAGCAGGCGTGTCGAGCGGAAGGGTGGGCGCGACGGTGGCCTCAGGAGAGTCCGCGATGCGCACGGTGGGCATTCGCGGTGTTGCGTCCGCGTCCTCCTCGTCGTATAAGTGTGCGCGGAGGGTCTCCGGTGAGGTGCGAAGATGCGAGGGCCCAGCGGTGGGCGTGTTGAGGGTATCGGCGCGACTCGGTGGCGAATGCCTAGTGAGCCTGAGGCGGGGTATCGGCAAATTGGGTGAGGTATCCATGCTCGACGGTGAGCAGAGGCGCAGACCCGACGCCGAGTAGACGGACGGCGGCGGAAAGATGATGGGAGGTCGGGTGAGGAGGGAGACAACAAGGCCGGTTGATCTCCTTCGCCTCGTGTTGACCCGCGGTGGCGCGTCTGCCCTCCGCCACGGTCCGCCACATCCTCCTCCCTCCCCTACCATCACACCATGCGACAATCGTCCATCGCCTCGTCGCGCCAGTCTACGCTACAGAATTCTGCACTGAATGCTGCCGCGCAAGCGCGTCTCCTCGAGAAGAAGAAAGAGTACGAGGCAGTTGCTGCCCTCGAACGCGCCAGCGCACAGTTCGTCAGACGGATAGACGAACTAGGCGATGACTTTGATGTAATGGCGGACGCAGGGAAAGGTTAGTATCGTCTACTTTCCCTTCCCCGAACCTAGTTAACGCGTCTCTGCAGTATGTGGGCAAGTATTGGAGCAGTGGCCAAATATGTTCAGGATCTTAGGGCTATTCCGTGAGTCGTTCTACGTGCAAATTCGTTTCTCATCGGGATCTTATGAAATACAAGTGTCGACCCGAGAACAGCGTCATGACGATTCGACAGAATCTACTTCTGAGAGCTTACCCGGGGAACGGCTTGTTCGGGTACCCATCGATGAACTCCGACAAACGGACGACAAAACATGACGGCTCAGTTCGTCATATCGTGGCCCTTGCAATCTTTGCCTTTCCATCGGCGCGTGACACCGCGTTTCGGGCGGAGGACATCTGCTGCACTCTGGACATTAGTCACAGATGTGGGCCCTCATACATTCCGCGCGGACACCGTCCTAACTTCCTGAATAGAGGTCTATACCTATTGCCGTCAGGACGATGGGCCTCGACTGTACGTGATTCCGTGATTGCGTCAATCAATACACTGCGTTGTTCTTTCGATTCGCCCTTGTCGGAACGATCATGCCGGCATTCGACATGTCGTTGTACATTCCATGCTGTCCCATCCCTAGACATCTGTGAAGGAATGTTGAGGCCGCCTCTCAGTGCCATCGCGCAGTGAGTGGTGGCACCATCAACCCCGCCACACGTTAGATGCCTCGGGATAGCGATAGCTCAGAATGCTCAGTGTATTACTGCGACTAAACAAACTACAGACGCCGTCTCCTCTTTGTGCGCACGCGAAGCTTGCGTCGCCGAATGCCGTGAACTTTATCACTGTACTCTCACTCTATCTAGCGCCGTCCTTCAAGTGGTATTCCCAACCGCCCCCAGGTCTTCACCGTCCCCAGTCATGGCCGCGCCCCCCAATTATGCCGACGCCATTCGCAGCCCAACCCGACCTGACCAACCTCGTCGCGTGTTCATCTTCATGCAAATCGAAAGCCCTGTTGAGACATATGACTACGTCGGAGACGTGTACGTGTTTTGTGACGACCGCAAAAGCCCTAGCGAACTCGCCAGGGCCGTCCTCGCCAGGGCCAAGTCGATATACATGGAGCCTCGTTTCATATCAAACACGATGTGCCATATATACGAGGTCTGTACTTCGTACCACACATGTGCGTGCGTTGACGAGCTGCAATGCTGCTTGGTCAATAGAGCGGGAAGGCGCTCCGCATCACGCCGAGGACGACACTGCTAGAGATCAAGAGGGCCTTCTCAAACTACTGGACTGCTCCTCCTGGACGCATGTACCGCGCCAACATCGACGCCATGATCCCCATCATGGGCAAGGTAGATATATCAGATATCAAGAACGAGCTCGTCGCCCTCGTCCCGGTGCGCTGGATTTCACGCAAATGAACCCACAGCGATCGTGCTGACACAGACCAGGATCCTGAACTCCCCTCCCCAGCGGAGCTACAACGCGCTGGACGGCCGCGACCGCAAGTAGAACGGCAATCTGGTCATAGGCCGTGATCAGGCAGCAAGGCAGGGAATCGATTCGTCATGGGCTAGTACAATCTTCGACTAGCAGAGATGGCGGCGGCGGAGGCATGTGATCATGATTGTGTGAGGCAGGTGTACTGTACTTCTAGCTCGCAAGGACCCCGCATTCTGTACAACGAACGACTGCAAATTCTACTCAGAGCCAACTGAATAGAGGGTTCCAATCATTCTGTGGATGAGTCACTTTCATCAATATCCACGGACTCCGATTCCCCCGTCTTCCCGTGGGCGGCCATTCTCATCGTATCCCAAAGTCGTTCGTCGTAAATATAATGATACGGCACGCAGTCCCTAGGACGCTTGGGAACGCTCAGCTCAGGGAACAGCTTCACGAGGTAGCCGGCGAAGTGCTCCGGCGTGCATTCCACGTCCGCGTGCCCGATGAGCAGTGTCTTCAGACGGCGGTGCGGTGGGCTGCGAGGCTGGTAATCTGGATGCGCGCCAACGGTGGAGTCGTCGATGCATGGGAGAACGAGGTGTTCTAGGGCAGGACAGTTTGCAGCGAATTGCTCGAGCACAACGGACGGGACCTTCGCAAACTTTCCGGTTTGTCGGTCGCCAATGTTGAATAGGAACTCTGTCAACTTTGGCCAGCCTCCACTGATATCCGTGGGTCCTCTGTCCTCTGTCCACCGGACCAATTGGAAGCGATAGGAGTATACGCGGAACTGCTCCATCTCGTGACATCCAAAGAACGGCTCGGCCAGACGCAACATCGAAGCCTGCGGCTCGTAGTAATTGCATTGCAAGGGTGTGCTGAGATATATACGCACGATACGCAGCTGGGATGGCGACGAAGTCCGTGCAAAGCATCCAACGGATTCATCGTATACATCTGATTGGAAGACGCCTACGAAGTGCAGATCCAGTGTTTGCACACTTGGGAGTGTCGCAGCTTGTAAGAATCCGGTGATAGAGACACTCGGAGCAGTGAGCTCCAAGTAAGTCAGAGCGGCGAGAGAGAGAGATGGACATTGCCCGTATCAATGATACCGACGTCGAGCGTGAGCGATGTCAGTCCGGCCAACGAAGACAAGCCGTCGGCCAACGTGTCCGTGATACTGATGTCGAAGGCCTTGGCGGAGATCTCGAGGCAGCGGAAGCGGGGGCAGGTGGTTACGACACGTTCGAGTCCCTCCGACACTGCACTCGCTCTGACCGCGACCTGCAACGCTCTATTGCTAGTTCCTCGCATACCGACCAAGAGAGACCGGTGATCTGCAGCTTGTACAGCAGACATCAGGAGAGGGAGAATGATGACCGATCGTGTATATGCCGCCACCAGATTCGAGGACATATGGTGAACAGACCACTGATGGAAGGGGCGTACTGCGGTGTGGGCGCTGGGCAGCACCAACGCAGCACGACGTCGCCCAAATGTCGCGCTCCCACTTACGTACGCACACGCGAACAGGGGTGCACGGCCTTATATGGCAGGCGTTCATGTTCAACGGATGTACGGTTGCCCGCTTGTCTCAGGTTGAGTATTGATCAGTCATATATTTAAGTAGACCAAGTAACCGCTGAAGCGCTGAACAGCGGCGAACGCAAGGCTCGTCGACGCGAAGTGCGTAGCCGGATATGGCAGGCGCTCACATTGTTACTCACGCAAGGTGCTCTGCAGTACGCAATCATCACATCTATTGGTGGTGTATACTGCGCCAGCGTATAGCCAACGCGATACTGCTTTATGCGATAATAAACAGGATTAGGCTGTACACTACCAAAACGTACACGGCATTCATACTTCCAACCGTACCGACCCAGGTACCCATCCCATCGTCCATCGCCCACTGCGGGGACCCTCTAGCGCACACACGCGCACTCACGCGACTTGCGGGCCCGCAAGCCTGACCTTCTCGTCGACGTCCTGCTCGTACAGCGCGAACGCCTTCTGGAACATGCCCGCGAGCTTGCGCACCTCGCGCTCGAACGCCTCCTTGTTCGGCCACGCCAGGCGCGGGTTCAGCAGCTCGCGCGGCACGCCCTCGATATGCGTCGGGATCTGCAGACCGAACGTCCCGAACGTCTCGTACTCCGCGCCGTGCAGCGCGCCCGAGTGCACCGCGTCCACGATCATCCGCGTGTACTTGAGCGGGCACCGCTTCCCCGTCCCGAACCGGCCTCCCGTCCAGCCCGTGTTGATCAGCCAGCAGTCGACATTGTACTTCGCCATGCGCTCCGCGAGCATCTCCGCGTAGCGGCCGGGGTGCAGCACGATGAACGGCGCGGAGTAGCACGTCGAGAAGGTCGGGATCGGCTCGAGGACACCGTCCTCAGTGCCGGGCGTTTTCCTGTGTGTCGCTGTCAGCGATGTAAGGTGAAGTGCATGCGCTACATGTACTCACGAGGTATAGCCGGCGAGGAAGTGGTAGCTCGCCTGCTCGGGGGTGAGCTTGCTCACGGGCGGCAGGACACCGAACGCGTCGCAGGTGAGCATGATGATGTTCTTCGGCTGGTGCGGGACGAAGCACGGGATCTGCGCGTTGTCGATGAACTCGATGGGGTACGCGCAGCGCGTGTTCTCCGTGATGCTGATGTCGTCGTAGTCGGGAACGCGCGTGAGGGGGTTGTACACGACGTTCTCCAGGATGCTCCCGAAGCGGATCGCGTTGTAGATCTCGGGCTCCTTCTCCGCGGACAGGTTGATGCACTTCGCGTAGCACCCGCCCTCGATGTTGAACACGCCGTCGTCCGACCACACGTGCTCGTCGTCGCCGATCAGCTTGCGGCGCGGGTCCGCAGAGAGCGTCGTCTTGCCCGTGCCAGACAGGCCGAAGAAGAGCGTGACGTCCTGCTTCTCGATACCCACGTTCGCGGACGAGTGCAGCGAGAGCTGGCCGAACTTGACGGGCTGGAGGTAGTGCTGCACGTGTTGTTAGCCTATGTCGGCGCTCAGGGACACACTGAGACGCTCACCATGACAGAGAAGACACCCTTCTTCATCTCACCTGCGTACTCCGTGCCGAGGATGACCATCTCCATACGCTTGAAGTTGATCTCCACGGAGGTCGTGCTGCTCATGCCCTTCGTGAAGCGGTTGGCAGGGAACTGACCAGCATTGTAGATGATGAAGTCGGGTTCGCCGAAGTCCTTGAGCTCCTCCTCCGTGGGGCGAATGAGCATGTTGTTCTAAGACGCGTGACGTCAGCGTCTGATGCAGTGTACGGCGCGTAAAAGGGACGTACCATGAAGAGGGCGTGATATGCCCGAGCGCAGATGACCCGGACCTTGATGCGGTACTTCGGATCCCACTGCGAGACGACGGATCAGCTGCATTGTTCCGCGCTTGGCAATGACGTCGCTACTTACCCCAGCGTATCCGTCAAAGACGTAGACGTTGTCGCGGGTGTTGAGGTAGTCGATCGCACGCTCGCGGTTAATCTCGAACGTGTCTGTTGGTACTGTGAGCTTGGGAGCGTGCGGTAAGACGAAGAGACATACGCTCGTCCATCATGATGTTGACGCTGCCCCACCAGATATCGTCCTTGCTCGTCTCCTCGTACACAATCCGCTTGTCCTTGGGGCTACGACCCGTCTTTTTGCCCGAGAAGTTGATCAGTGCACCACTGGCCGAGATAACGGCGCCCTCGTTGCGGACGGCATCTTCGTAAAGAAGGGCAATGGATGCATTGCGCTTGATGGAGATGCGGTCCATGTCGAAGCCGGCTTGCGAGAAGTACTCGAGGTCACGACCGACCACTGGCCGAGAGCCCGTGAGTCACACGGCGATGGAATAGGGGGCTGGGACGTACGCTTGGAGGGCTCAGCATCGAATGCCTGAGCATAGTTCTTGTGAAGGATGTGAGGGGTCACGTAGGGGGTACGGTAGGCCATGGTTGAGTCAGTCTGTAGGAGGCCGAGACGTCTCAGTATATGTTCGGACATGGAGAGGTATGTGAGGTGAGGGCAGTGTAGCAGGCCTCTCCGGGCGAACAATATACACCAGCTGGGTACCCCGGGTGATCCACGACGCAACCCGGGGCTACACACGGCTGCCAAAATGTAGCTTCTTCGCGCAGACGTGAATGGAATCCAATGCCGGAGAGAGGACTAGACCTCATAGGAGAATGTGCGACCCGGAGCATGTGAGGGATCATTCTAGGGCCGGTCGGTACATTGATCGGGGCACACAAGCATCTGCGGCCGTGCAGGCAAGACCACCACGATGGGGCTGCCTGCAGGGCAGCGTAGATGGTATGGTACAACAGCACGGGCGGTGGAAAGATGTCCAGGCACTGGGAGGGGCAGTCCTAGACGGCCCGTCCAGTGCTTGGGCACTGCCCCGCGAAGGCGACGCGACTGCACTGCGAGCGATGAAAGGGTGAGCACCCAGTTCACGTCTGCTCCGAGCCCATTGGACGCGTCGGACGCCAATGGGCGCGACGCATGGGAGCTGCGAGATAGAATTGATCGCAGAGCGGAATAGGGCGATCACTCACCCGTTGGATGTGGGCTAAATTCGAGGATTTGCGAAATGAGTAAGTCTTGTGAGCGACGAGACAAATGGGGAATCGGGGGAGGTGCGTTGGTGAGGGAGGAGGGAGGCGGAGAGGGGGACTTATAAGGCGGTGGCGGAGCGAAAGTTGCATCCAGCTTCCTTCCGAATATGGCAAAAAAGGGGTCACGCGACCCGGAGGAGATGAGAGAGGGACCCGGTTCTGCCCGGGGCGGGGGGCCGCAGAGGAGGCGAATGGGCGAAATGGCGAGCAACAGCGCCCCGTCCTCCGCGTAGAGATGGCGGCCAGCAGCAGGCGGGTCGCCGTGAAAACCAGGCGGGAGAGACTCGGAGAACACCAGCCTGCCCTCTCACATGCCCTCCATGCCATAACAGGCTGCATCGGCACTTCGCGTGTATCAGCCTCTTCACACCTTCATCCCCGTTGCCGCCATCCCCAGCTCGCGCATACCTTCTCAACGACACCCACAGTGTACGCCTCGCAGCCCCATACTCAACATAACCGATGCGCTACCG
Source organism: Fomitopsis schrenkii (assembly GCA_000344655.2). NCBI lineage: Eukaryota > Fungi > Basidiomycota > Agaricomycetes > Polyporales > Fomitopsidaceae > Fomitopsis > Fomitopsis schrenkii. The sequence goes on from KE504134.1 coordinate 44,159, forward strand.
GTCAGCGGCTCCGGAGCGGGGCCCCATGCTGTCTCCTCCTTGCAGACCTTTCTTCCCGGGCCTCGTCTAGATGCCTTCAAGGCTTGTGATTTCTCCCGACGATCCATTCGCTATTCGTCTTTGGGTTCACACTAGACTGCTACTCTCTACGCCGGACTCTTCGCTGCCCATCTGGTAGCTTCGAGCCCTCGCGGATAGTCCCATGCGCGCATCCAATATCATGCTCTAGACGACGTCTACAAATACACCATCCCATGTGGGTCTGCGCCCAGAAGTACCGTTCCCTAAGTAGAACCTCCGGGCACGGCTCCAAATGAACGCAACCATTGGAATGTACGGCAATGGTGCAGGACTCGTCCATCCATACAAAGCTCACTGCTGATCACCGTCACAAGATGAGTGGTCTGACTTTGTGCCTGTTCCGAGCTGACCGTCCGGACCTCGCCACGCCCGATGTTGCATTCTTCAACCAGCCTCATCACTGTTATCACTGTGGCAGGTGCATCGCAGGTAGCGCCACGGCAAGGTTTCCTGTGTACTCTTTAAAGGTAAACAGGTCTCACGAGCTACTACGCTTGCCTCTGCCGCTGTCTCAAGAGACGTCCCCGATAGGCTACGTACTGCGTACAATATCATTGGTCTTGCTAATGGGTGCATCAGGAAGTCGTCGTCGCGTTCAACGCTACGACCAATATGTACCCTATGAACGCGGCTATCAACAGGCGTTTCGTGATGCTGCGACAAGCCGTTGATAGCAGAACACCGCCTCGGAGTCCATCTGTAAGTAATTACTATCGGTCAGTCTAAATGTGCCTTGAGATGTGGTTCCTGATCTCTGCCCTGGAGTAAGTGGGCGGGCGTGGCTACTACCTATTTCCTCCTCTTGCCACGCATATGACTGTTGCGGTCCAATGGAGGCTCGCAAGTGCAGTTCCGAGGGGATACAACGCGCCACCATCCGCGATTGGACATCGGCCGTAGGCCCGTACCGATAGCAGTCCGAATCTGTGCATGAAAGCCAAAGCCCGCAAAGATGCCTGTCAGTGACCATCGAACAAAGGTATGCTTCGTTTTCATGCATTCGTTTTGGCGCCGTCCAGCCCGTCAGCCATCCATCGGCCTCCTCCCTCATACCCCTTGCCGTGTGGAACTGGGGGGTCGTTAGCGGCCGACGTTACAACGGCCAACACAACTCCTTTGTGCCCCTTCCGCACGGCCAGGTTCATAGGGAACCACGTCGCCCTGAATGCGGACCTCTCCGTCGCAGCCCGTTTCTGACACAGAGGTAAGCCTCAACAACTTCGGCGATGCTAGGGTCATTTTCCACTCTCACCTCGCTCTGAGGGCGGCGCCCGACCTCCTCTCGGCCATGCAGCGTGTCGCTGCACTGGCAGTAACTCCGGCAAGCTCGGAGGCACCTCAATCAGGCGGGCATGCGTCTTGACGCACTCCGCGCGATCCTAGTGCCCTTGCACTGTCGCCGAGAATGACGGCGTCCTGTAGCGATGATGCCTCTGCTCATACCGCTTCAATACTCATACACAAAGAGGAGACTCGATGAACGGGGGTACGGATGTACGAGAATATGTAGCTATTGACCGTACTGCATACAGCGCAAAAACAAATCTGAAACGAGTACATAGGTGCATAGACAACTTGGCATGTGCGGTACATGCCGGATCATGAGGATCCGGTGGGTATTGCTCACCCTCTGGGGACCATCGGTGGACGCTCTGACGACCGTTGACATTCACTAAACCACCATTTGCCAACGCTCGGAAAAGGGACGTACCGCTGACTTTGCAACCTCTGAACACCTTCAGATTGGTCAGCTGGTTGTGCATGTCGCACGGGCTAGTGTACGCCCCCTGTGAGAGCATGGGAAAAATATTATAGGCAAGTCCGCGGGCTGTGTGTATATAATACCAGTACTGACCTGTGCGAACATCGCAGTTGCGGCTCCGCTGCAATCACCACGGTCTGGCCCTTTGTCTGCGCCGTGAGTAATCGCGATGTCGACCTGCTCATCCCGCGTGAAGAGGAGAAAGCTATAGAGCATCAGCAAGTAGCTGACCTCGTGGCCAAGGACTGCGATGTAGCACTCACGGAATGACGAACTTCTCGCCGAAGACGCCGCTGCGCTGCTCCATGGAGCGACCGTTGAATACTACTCCCTGATATGTGCTCTGATCGACCGTCGGGTCTGGGCCGATCGTAGCGTCCGTGCTGGTGACCTCGATGGCACCCCAGTTTGTCTCAATGCACAGCAGACCGGGTGTGACGAGCACTGGCCCTGCATACCAGTTCGCGATAAGAAGTTCCCTGAGCAAGATGTTCACTCACGAATGTGGAAGCTTGCGTTGCAGTGCTTTTTAGCGTGGTCATACACGCTCTCAAACCGTTCCTGAGAGAAGAATGAATATAAAAGTGAGTGTACCGACACGTCAAACTCACATCGCGAACAGTCAAGGTGACCCGTCCACACTTTTCCCCTTGCGTATTGTCGTGCCCATGAGTAACCCTGATGTCGAAGGAGGCTCCGTTATTCGCGATGAGGAAACTGAGCCGTGAGGGGTGAGTTTGAATGCGTCCGCGCGTAGTGAACGAAAGGGAGCGCGCACGGGATGGTCCGCGAAGTGAACTTGAACGAGCGTGACTCGCTGACCTGGAGCGATCTGGAATCCTGGTGAACATCTGCATATTCGCCAGCCTTTTGAGCGGCGGGGTCCTTCATGATTATTGTCCCGCGGTGCAAAAGTTCAACTCTCGCCCAATCCGTCTCCATCAACATCTGGCATGGGATAAAGTCGTGATAGTCGACCCCGAAATGTGCGTGGTGCAGGATCGCCTCTAGTTCGGCATCGCTCAGCATAGCTTGTTGAACCTCAGGCTGCCAGAGGATCAGCGCCTGTGACATGGTCACCATGAGCCCGTCCGCCCGCTTGACGGTGAGTTTGCCTTTGGCCGTATCAGAGTCGACAATCTCGGCAACCTCCTCCGCGCCCGTCGTCAGCACATCCCAGAACTCTTGTTTCAAGTCGTCGGCGACATTGCAGGAGGGGATCCAGGACGTAGATCCGTCGCTGAACTCGGCGAGGTACTCCGTATACCGACCGTGGTAGGTATCACCAACTAGTCGCCGGCTACAGCTCACCTCGCGCGTTTGTCGCAGGCGGCGTACTGGTTCGCAGCGGACTTGGATACTGTCTATACCGGCCTGGCTGAGAGACAACATCGACACGGGTCCGAAGAAGAGCCGCTTCAATTCTTGAGCAGTGATCTTCTCAGAAATATTGGTCCGCAGCGAAGCCTTTGTGAAGTTGGACACCGGGATGACGAAGGTCCTGACGCAACCGTAGGTGACCTAAGGGGTGATATGTGGAGTGTCAGAGTAGCCGTCAGTGTGGGTATTAGAGGTTAGGGCCCTACTCGTTGGTTGCACATGCGTTTCTTGAGACGGGACGGGACATTCGCTAACCATGCACAGTGCGGCTCGCTATAGGTACATGGAGGTGCTCCTTCGATGATCGGCGCGTACAGCGGCTGGGGACATCCGGACGACGTCTTGGTTATGTCGACGCGGAGCACGTCGACCGGGCTGGGATAGCTGTTGTGTGAGATGTGCCGGAGCATGCGATCAGGGTTGCTTGTGACGACGCGAAATGATTTTGTCCTCAGTCGATGTAACGCAGGATATGACTCTGGGCATGGGGTCAGTGAAACGTCTTACATTCCTGCGCAGACTTACTAGACAGCCGTCCCAGATCAGCGACAGCATCACGATATTCAAGGAGCTTTGGGGAATAAGCTTCTTTCTTCTTGATTACGTCGCGGCCGACAAGGTATAACACAGCGTTCTTGAGTTGTGCGGGAATCGCTTCGTCCTCTGGGCGATAAACCAGGGGCGCGGTATCAGGACTCTTGATGATACTCCCGCCGATCCCGGGGAAGAGACGGCCGTTTGTCTCGAACCGGAACATACCCTCCTTGTCTAAGAAGCCACTTTCAATCTCGATGCGGAAGACCTGCGCAGCGGTGAGCTCTCATTCGTCATATGTACCTCTCGATTGACACACCTTGGTGGTCCTGTAACGCCGCATAGGGGCGACCGTGTTTAACTCCGTATCCCCAACGCTGATCATAAACTCGTCAAAAACCCCCCCGCGCCAGTCAAGCTCATCCCCATGCATCGCGCCAAGGTTGTCTACAGGATTGTACCTGTGATGACGTGTAGAATCATTCACATCTGCAACAGAAAGTCGCGAGCGCGTTAAGGATCATAGAACTGAATGGCACCTCTCTCGTCATAAGTACCAACCATTGTTAAGGGCGTCCGAGATGCCACTCGTTGCGACTCCACCAAGGATAGGCATGGTCGCACGGTTGTGCAGTACACCATAGCCTAAAACCAACGCAGTGCGAGTGATCGCTCCCTCAGAATAAGCGGCGCCACTTGCATCGCCCATGGCCAAATGTGTGAGCCCTGCGATTAGCCTCATTTTGAGAACCGATCTGCATACAAGCGAAAGAGCGTACCTTTGACGTGCTCCGACAGCGGGATCTTCTCAGATAGTTCCGAAATCTGCTGATGACCTTGTTTTTCGCATGCTTCAAGAAATTCTTTCTGTGCTTTCTTCACTCTTCCTGAATCGATATTGACGGCGGTGGCATGCCACAATGATTTGAGCGCTAGGGAGGAGGGAACGACGCTCATGGTGGGACGGTATCGGAGGACTTGCGGAGAGTGCGGGTTGTTTGTCTTCGGCGTGTAGGCTACACTCGGGGGTGCATGAGGCATACGCGTTGTCGAAGAGAAGGTGGGCTCGTTATGGCAGAGCCCACGTACCGTGATATGAGTAGCGCAGCAGGCTTCTTGGGCGTCAGCGTCGTTGAATAGTGTGCAGTTTGCGTTGAGTTCGATGCCGGGTGTCCAGACTCTGACCCAGAACAGTATTGTTTTGAGGGCTTCTGCGAACGCTCACCATCCTTTGATCAGTTTCAGTACAGGCAAGTCGGACATTCGTAAGGCGTCCTGGTCTGTGTTAGCACCGAGATTCTCGTGGAGCGTCAGCCATAAGAAGCTTCACCATTCAGGCACAACCTCCATTTCCGTGGTTCGAGGCACGATAGACATGCCCGTGTGCACGGGCCATTGCTTTGACTGTGTGATGCGTGTATCGCGAGTCGAGGTTGGAAAACGCGCGGGAACGCGTCGAGCTAGAAAAGTAAGACCATCACGATCGTTCATCAAGTATATGGAAGGTTCATGCTCACGGCCCGATGTCCATGGATAACTGAGTCCGACTCTGCAAGAGCATGAGGAACGCTCCGTAAGATGCAATGTAAATTCGACTAATTATACGCACTGAATTGTCATTTATCACGCAACACTAGCATGTTTGGGGGCACCTGGAGAGCCGGTGTCGTAAGTGCGTCATATAACGATGTATACGTATGATATATTTTGAGCCATACCTACGATGTCTCTGACCTAAGTGTAGCTCCTTGACTAACCAGGATACTACAGTACAACACCCTCCCCGCCATACCCCAGCATGCCTGTCACGGTCTCCTCAAACGGCACTAATTCCCGTTTAACGAGCTCCCGCAAAGTCGAGTCTATGACAGAACACTCGCCACGCGTAAGAGCATGGTGCATTGTCGCCCACTCCCGCAAGTATGCGGCTTCTCCGCGTGGAGTCAGCCGCCCCGTATGGGTAGTGATGTATTGGTCCACAGAGACAACCTTGAGGTGCACAGGCCGGTTAAGGACAGAGGAGACGGTAGCGGCGAGTGAGGACAGGGTCACAGTATGAGTCCCCGAAAGGAGAAGCGTGCGATCTTCGTAGCCGCTGGTCTGGTGGGATATGAGTAGTGGCAAATCATCATACGACAAGTAGACATACCGATGATATTATCCGCGCCGTACCCTCACCCAGGTCCACTCGGTTCGCCCACGCAATCGCGCCGTCTCCATGCGGGATGACAACCTCATTTGTGCCCTCCACCGGGGGCCAGAAGCCGAAGAACAACGGCCAACACTCACTGTACACCCCTTCGCGGATAATCGTGTAGGTCAACCCACTGGAACGAAGGTATGCCTCCGTATCGAGGTGCGCCTGCATTATCGAAGCAATACTTTCGGGCTCGCCCGCCGGTACAAGGTCCTTCTGCGCATCGAATCCGAAGGCAAGACTAGTGTAGTAGACGTGTTTACACCCGGCGGCCTTAGCGGCGTCGATTGCGTTCCTGTGCGTGCGCACGCGGAGCTCGTGGTCAAACGAGGGGTGGGAGATGAGCAGGAGCTTGTCCGCGCCTGCGAAGGCAACGCGCAACGAGTCGGGATCGGCGTAGTCGCCCTTGCGCACCTCGACGCCGGACGCGGCGATGGTGGGTGACACGCCGGTGGGGTTGTGCAGAGAAACGATAATGTCAGAGGCTGTCCGGACGAGCAAATTAGGCGGGTCTGACTAGGGATGTGAAGGAAGAGACTTACCAGGAACCAGGTGTATGAGGAAGAGTAGTACTTGCGAGCCAAGCCCGCCAGTCGCTCCTGTCAGCACGTACTTCGTCATGTTCGCTGAGCGGCACAAGTCTCTTCAAGACGCTGTACACGCTAGACTTCGAAGAGCGTAGGGACTTAGGTACTCACCTCATGTAGTGCTTACGAACCCATCGACTCCCGAGCGCATATGTTGGTCATCCCCATCCTCAGCGCCATTGCTGGGGACCATGAGAGCATCCGAGGGAGCATGCCAGCGGCTGGCGATGCGTCAGTGGAGTTTTTCGTGACAAGCTAGACCATACTGAGTGTTTGAACTTTGCTGCATCGCAGTACCGTAGCACCAACGGAGATCCCGCAAGGCTTGGGCCGAGCTGTTCCCAAGGTGTAATAGCGGGGCAGTCAAGTAAAACGACCTTCGCAAAGTACGCCTGTGGAAGCCAGGTCTACAGCGTGTGTAGATGACGGAACAGAGCGGGGTTGAGCGTCACGCAGAGGGGCAAACGGGGCACGGCTGAGCACCGCACAGAAGTGAACGGCACGCGAGCACGACGTCAGGTATGGTAGTTACGGAGTACGAGTATCTATTCCGGGCGCTCGAGTGATCCCCACCTACATCACACTGATTCACACCCCTGGCCCCTCATCTGTAACAGCGAGGGTATGCGGGGTACGAGGGAGAAGTCAGTGTAGGTACCGTACGACACACGGCGCCCGTCCGGGCAATGAGTGCAATATAGAGTATCATAGAAGGTAGGAGCGGCCATCGAGCAGGATGCACCACATCGAGGAAGAGGCAAAAGATTGAACAAGGATCGTGTCCTAGATGGTCGATGAGCACAGAGGAGGTGTGAGTAGAATAAATGAGATGAGGGTCACGGTCCGTTACTTAATGCAAGCATAGGATAATCCTTAGGATATCCAGAACAAAGCGTTTACGCGACCCCGTCTCTCCCCTCGCCACCGTGCCGCCGTCAGCACCACCACCGCCCACGACAGCTCCAAGCCAGCCAAACATCGCCATCAAGAACCGGACAAGCCATGCGATATCGAGCTCAGGCATGGGCGCATAGTACGCCCTGCTGCGCCCGGGGTACACAACCTCTGCCCTGTCTCGCTGCTGCACATCTGCTTCCGCCTCTGAGAAGAGCGTGCCCGGCATGATGCACGGAGGAAGAGCGGTCGACGGGAGCGGTGTCGAGGGCGCGTGCGCGGCAGAGGTGGGGAGGCCGAGTGCAGGGGAGGCCGCAGCGCAGACGGATCATGCGGGCTTCAAGATGGGGACGCACCGGTGGCGTCGCGCTCGCGCATCAAAGAGAAGAGGAGCCTGAGGGAGAGGACGGCCTTGACGGCGTCGAGACCAGCGAGCTCGAGGGCAGCGAGGTGGGTCCACGCTCGCCCTGTTCTCCTGCCCAACCGCACCGTTGACCTGGATGTTACATAGAGACGGTGGGTGTCATACCCGCGGACGAAGAGCTTCAGAGTCAGCAAGCATTTCTGGAAAGAAGAGGTGAGCCACCGCGCAATTACTCATTCTCATTACCCAGCGGACTAATACTGTACCGTGCAGGCGATGTATTACGCGGCCTTTGTCACCACACTCACGCTGATGCTGCGTAACACTCGACTTCTCTTCGAAATCGGACATGTGCTGTCGTGCCTAAGAATCCACTGTCGTCTGATCCTACTCAAGGAACATCGACACTCGATCCTACGCTCTCAAGTTTGTCCTTTATGCTTCCGAGAGTATGTCGTACTCAGGTCACCCGTTTTGTCCCAAGCGTTCGCCACATCCTAAAGCCGCACCTGGTCAAATACCTGAGTTCGTATCCCGATACAGCTCACTGAGCTACAGTACCAGCCTTTTTGCCAATGGGTAATTCTGCCCCGTTCTGCGTACGCGATTCTGCTTGTCATCGGTGGGAAGAATGGCCCGTCAACTGACCCCCGCGCCGTCTTCTCAAGCTCCAACCAGACATTGCTTTACCACCCACTTTACCCGGGCGCAGATTCGTGCGGCGTGGCCTGCGCGTACTTATGCAGGTCCGCGTGAAGGCAATGAAGGACATCCCCGGCCATGGCTCTGAGCGCCGTTCTCTCGCGCTTGAGCTTAACCTTTCTTGACTATGTAGCCATCCTAGGCACCTCTATCTTCACCTTCTTGATCTACAGCTACGTGCAGCGCCGCGATGCACAGTTTAAGGGCTTGCCGTACCCGCCTGGCCCATCCGGACTCCCAGTCCTCGGCAACCTCCACCAAGTCAACGCCCTCCGTCCACATCCGCAGGTACGTTCTTCCCCCCGTCCCACGCACCAACTCTACTTTCGCATCACACAGTTCCTCGAATGGGCGCGTGAATACGGCCCCATCTTCCGCGTGTGCATGGGCCCCACCCAGCTCATCGTACTCAACACCGCCGAGGCCGCCGACGAGCTCCTTGTCAACCGCGGGACGACGTACTCCGGCCGCCCGAGCCCGCACGTTGCGTTCGACCTCGTGAGCGACGGGCAGAGGATGGTCTTAATGGGGTACAACCACACCTGGCGGGTGCGTCATCCGCGAGTACCTCTGAATGCCGTCCGAGTTGTTGAGTGCGTGTGATGCGGCAGGTCGTGAGGCGAGCGTTGCAGGGCGCCATCGGACCGGGACCATCGCGCCAAGTGCGCAAGATGCAAGAATTCGAGTCACGGGTGCTGATGCATGACCTTCTGGCACACGGAGACCAGAGCGTCGTGGAAGAGCACGTACAAGGTCCGAAAGACGAGGTGCCGGAGAGGCACTGGTTTGCTATCGTCCGACGATACGTGCGTTCAAGGCATTGCTGGCGTTTTTCGGGCTCACAAATTGTTGAACAGACAACGGGAGTGGTGCTGAACATGACCTACGGCCAACGGGTCAATAGACTGATCGGCCATCCCTACCTGTGAGTACGCTCTGCGCAAGCCCGGTCAAGCAACGTTGACATGCCACAGCCACCGCATCTACAATGTCATGAACAACTTCTCGAAAATAACTCAAGCAGGGAGTTACTTGTACGCACCCTACCCACTCACACCACGGGCACACGTCTGACATAGGACGTCTCAGGGCGGACGGGTGGTCGTTCCTGCGTTGGCTTCCGGACCCTCTAGCGCCCTGGCGACGCGAAGCACGTGACATGCATGTCTGGTCAGTAGCCACTCCCTAATGAGACACCGTATTGAGCGTCACCTATTCATACAGGGAGATGGGCCTCTGGGGGAGGCTGCTCGACCAGTGCAATGAGACCTTCAAAGCTGGCATAGCCCTCGCAGGCTTCGTTCCCTCCTACCTCCGAGCGCGCGCCGACGCAGGGCTCGAGGACCTCCCCGGGCGGGGCGTCGCCGAGCTCGGGTCCGACACCAAGGACGGGCCCGCACCCAGCGCGGGCTCGGACACGTCGAACTCGGGCTGGATGCGCGACAAATTGCTCGCGTACACCGCCGGGTCGATGCTCGAGGCAGGCTCGGACACGACCGCTACGACGATCGAGACGTTCGTGCTCTTCATGTTGCGGCACCCCGACGCGCTCGCGCGTGCACGGGAGGAGCTCGACCAGGCTGTCCCGCTCGCGCTCGGGAGGCTGCCTGGGTGGGAAGACGAGGAGCGGCTGCCGTGGGTCGTCGCGTGCATCAAGGAGACACTGCGGCGGCGGCCGCCGACGATCATGGGTGCGTCTGCATCACCCGACCCCGCTCGTTCGTAAACTCACCTATACTGCATTTGTGCTAGGCGTACCGCACCGCGCGGACGCGGACGACGTCTACGAGGGGTACTTCATCCCGAAGGGCGCGACGGTCATCGGAAACATCTGGGCGATCCACATGGACCCCGCGCGTTACCCCGACCCGCGCGCCTTCCGCCCCGAGCGGTGGTACGCCCCCGGGAAACCCACGCGCTGGGCGAGCGGGCCAGCCTCGCAAGACCGCGACCAGTGCGTCCCCTCCGCTCCCGTCTTCACATTACCCGTACTGACTCGCGGCTCGTGTGTTAGCTACGCGTTCGGGTGGGGCCGCCGGTTCTGCCAGGGCAGCTACATGGCGGAGGCGTCGCTGTTCATCGTGCTCACGCGCGTGCTCTGGGGGCTTGACTTCAGTTGTCCGGCGGACAGGATTCCAGACCCAGACGACGAGGAGCGGACGTGGGGCGAGGGCTTCATTACAGTGCCGAAGATCTTCCCGGTTGCGTTCAAGGTGCGTTCGGAGGAGCATGCGGAAATCATTCGCAGGGCGTACGAGGACGTGCAGAGGGAATGGCAGGTCCTGGGCTTGGAGGTCGACGAGAGGTAGAGAGTTGAAGGTGAGCGGGAGGCTGTATGAATAGGGACGGTGAGGCTTTGAGGATTGAGTGCGATATATACTTCTGGGGTATGGTCATGTGGAAGCAACGTGGGCCCGTCTTCTCGATTCGATGGTCATTACGACAGTCTGAGGACAACAGCTGGTACTCACTATTGACGTCCGCATGTGTGGGTACGACGCAGTCCGCGGGTGGTCAAGCATTGCTAGAACGATCAGTGGGCCGAGAGTTGTCATACTGGGATTGTACGTCAATATTACGCGGAGCCCGCGCATCAGCAAGTACGTCTTAAGTCCAGTTCAGCGGGCTCGAGCTACGCAACAGGTCTCCTCAAGCGGTCGGGGACATCACTCTGGGGAGATTATCTTGGGGCTTCAGACGGCGGACAAGGTCGATGTGGACGTCACCATCCAGTGGTCAGTGCGCGAGATGCGACTCGGATGCGTACGATGTAACACATAGCACATCCGTGCTTGCATGTCTTTACTAAGCGGCGTGAGGTGGCGTGCCATCCAACACGGAGTGAACAGTTGAAATGCGGTTCACATATGTGAACAGTCAGCCTCGACGATTCATGTAACATGTTCAGCCTGAGGGCCCACAGGCTGGCGCGGCAGAGCAGGTTATACGCAATTGCTCAATCACCCAGCCCTTGCACGAGCATACCTGAGCCGCACAATAGCTGAGACGGCTACCAGAGAGTCTACCGGTGGCACATTGCTGGCGATCTGCCAGAGTGGCACCTAGCCACTGGCTATTCGGGCCAGCGGGAGACGCACTTGAATTTGGTCCCAGTGTTGAGGCATGCATTCTGCGACGCAGTATCGCCGCCCGCTGCTCATCGTCGCAGAGTGGCTCAGTGGCACCCGACGAGTGGCACCGTCCCTCGCATCCCCCGGCCGTCGCGCGGTCAGACGATAGAACCCTGAGGCTGGTCCGAGTACCTGACGCCGCTCAATGAATGACTCGTGAGTGCCTTCCACGAACGTAACGCAAATGGGGCACGAACCTTGCCAGACAGCGATAGACCCTCAACACGAGGAGGCAGCGAGGCAGCGCAGACCCACGCAGAACATCAAGAGGCAGCCCCCGCGCGCACTGCCGCAGCGAGCACAATGGCCCGCCCACGCGCGCATCGGGCGCCTCCCCGCCCTCCCTGGGCGGACAATGGCCGGCGCCTACACGCATAATGGACGGTACGCGGTCACGTGTAGGACGCGTGTCTTCGACGGGGACGCCGAGGACAGGGGGACCACACGGGGGACAAGAATCGCGGCGATAAACTGGACATCGGAAGGGGTAGTATGTACAAGCGAGGAAACGTGCGCGAGAGCAATGCGGTACGATATGATGGGAATTCTATCAGTACAGGTAACAGGTGACAACGACGATTAACGGCAGCTCGTTTGCATAGTGGGTGGGTGGTAGTACAGCAGCCAAGCAGAGACATCGCGGACAGAGCATATCGAAGCGCAAAACGTAACGAGACGCGAGATCAAACCAACCCAGCACAGCCAGGCACCTTCGTGACAACGTCAACTAGAATGCGGAAAAGACGAGCACTGGGTCCAAATGGGAATGGGGAGATTAAACCGCGTGAAAGATGAGATGAGATGCGAGTAGGATGGATGCAAATACAGATAACTGAACAATGAGAACGCTCATGACGCCGCGGAAAGCGGACGACGCCAGACATGCTTGGGGAAGTGCAATTGGCGCCCGACGCGGCACCCAAACAGAGAAACCAAACAGTGACACCAAATAACGAGGAAATGGGAGGCAAAGCGTAGCAGCGCAACAGGACAGAGAGAGATGGAGCACAATAGACGAGGGGAGTGTCCGCCTGTAGAGAGAGAGTCTTGCAGAGGTGGTGCGCGGGTGGCGGTGGGGAGGGTGGTAGATGAGCAGGCGCGCAGACGAGGAATGTCTAAGTTGATCTGCAGACAGACGTCGTTAGTTTCCCCGCACAGCTAGAGTATGTATGAGCAATACTCACAATTATAGCCCAAGCATGTTTGGCGTGTTCGTTCACCGGTCGTCTTTCTCGTATCAAGTCGTGAGCTTCATGCCCGAGGGGCGGCCTTCCAGCTTCCCGCGACGCGCCGTTTCTCGAAATTCGCCGCACCCCTGGGAGGTGTGTACTTCGGCGCCGGTGTCGCAGGCGCAGGCGGAGTAGGCACATATGCGGCCGCAGGGTCCTTCATCATCAACACATGAGGCGCAACAGCCGTCGGCTGTTCGAACAGTGGTTGAGGAGGCTGCTGCTGCTGCTGCTGCTGAGCAGTTGGCGTCGACGCATCACCATTCTGGTTGCCCTCGCCTTCAGCCAGTTGTTGCATGTTGAAGAACTGCTGGAAGAGCTCGTTCTGCGTCACGCTCCGCGGCTGCTCTTGCATGACGCCAGCATCGTAGGGAGGGTCCATGTCCATCCCGTCCCCGCCCATCCCGCTGCCCCCCGCCTCGCCCTCGTTCTGCACCAGCCCGAAGAGCGCGCCGCCGGGCATGCTCGCCCAGTCGATGCCGCTAAGGAGCTCCGTGAAGAGCGAGACGTCCTCCGCGGGCGCGGTGCGCATCGGGCCCTGCATCATGCCGACCTCGACGTCGAACGACGGCGGCGGGAACACGTTGAAGTCCGCCGTCTGCATCGACGCGAGCCCGTACACGCCCGGCACGTTCGTGCCCGCGGCCCCGTCGTCTTCGCCCCCGAACTGGGGCTGCAGCCAGTCAAGCCCGACGAGGTCGGTCAGCGGCATCTCGAGGTGCAGCATGTCCTGTGCCGCGCGCGTTGTTTAGTGAGATACGTGAGGCAGGAGACAGATGAAGGGACGCATACCGTATCCATGGGCATGAGCTCCAGCTGGTTGGACGCGTTCATACCGTTCATACCGTTCATGTCGCCCATGCCGTTCATCCCATCCATGCCGTTCATGCCGTACATCCCATTCATGCCGTTCATGTCCATGAAACCAGGCTCCATGTCCATGGTCGAAGGACCGGCTTCGTTTGCGATGTCCATTGACACGTCTTCGCTTTCGGGTTGGGCTCGAAAGGACTGATTCTCCGCAGGCGACACGACGATGGACGGGGGCTCCGGCTGCGCTGAAGACGATGCGGACGACGCATCAACCATCGGAAGATCGATGGTCTGGGATGTCGACGCCGACGGGGGCGAAATGCTCTCAGGCGTGAGAGGCGTGGGTGCTGGTTGGGGAGGAGGCGGGGGTGGAGGAGGCTGCTGCTGCGACTGTTGCTGCTGTGGTTGCGGTTGCGGTTGCGGTTGCGGTTGCGATAGTGGTTGTGGTTGTTGCTGTTGCTGTTGTCGCTGCCGCTGCTGCTGGACCTTCGCCGGTACGGGCGGAGGCGGCATGCGAGGGTCGTAGCCCGGCTGCTGCTTCGGGCGGGATGGCTTGTCGCGCGGCGGCAGCAGCACGTCCGCCTGCCCGGGGACCTGGGCGGGTCTGTACTCGGGGGGCTTCCATCCGGGCGAGGGCCTGAACTCGGGCGCGGGCTTCTCCTCAGGCAGATCGCCATCCACTGACAGCGGCGAGGGCGTGCACATCGGCGACGACGCGGCCGAGAGCGGCGGGGAAGGGCCCAAGGGGTCGTATGGGTATGAGGGCGGCACGTAGGGCGCGGGTTGGCGCGAGGACGAGGCGAACCCGTAGCTCTGCACGTATGGTACATGCTGCGCCTTGGCTTTCTTCATCTCCTCCTTGATCCGCGCCTTTTCGGCTTTCTCCTCCACTCGTTGACGTGCTTTCTCTTCTTTCTTGACCGGCTGGAACTTGTAGTTTGGGTACTGAGTACGATGCTCCTGCTTCTTGATGTCGGCGATGCGCTCGTACTCGCGCTTAATTTCTGGGTCTTCGGTCTTCCACATTTCCGAGATTTCTTTCGAGATGTCGGCCTGGAGTCGTTTGGGTGCGTGGGGGTCGCGGCGCTCCGCGAGCTCGCGCAGCTTGTCGCTGCGGTAGAGGATCCATGCATTGGGGGGGCGGGGAGGCTTGGGGCCTGTCGGGCCAGGGCGCATCTTGGCGTTTGTACGTGACGGGCCAGTCATTGCGTCGACTGGGCCTCACGAACGGGTAAGGGGAGGTAGGTGGTGTCTGTGGCTACCGAGGACGGTGTCCGGCGCGCGCTTGAGGAGGCTCGGGAAGGGCGGGTGGATGGAGAGGGAGGGGTCGGAAGTGGGCGAGAAGAGGCGGCGAGGGAGCGTTGAAATGCATGGGCTGTTTGGGTGCTGTCTTGCTTTGTGGGTCCGCATTCCTGAATCGGACGCCACAACCGCGACGACACAGCGCGCGGGCGCTTCCTCGACCCTCGTCCCACGAGATCGCCACGAGGCTCACTTGGCGCCCACGTCCTATCTGGCATCCGTGCCGTCGGCCGCCTCATCCCAAACTCTTTGTAAACTCATCGAACATGAACTGTGATTATCAACTCTTGACTCGTCCAGAGAGAAACGGCTACGAATTTTGAGAGCGAGAAAGTGGACAATCGACAATTGCTCGACTCGGAGGCATGTTCTGGGCAAGCTCGGTGGCGAAATCGACTTCCGCCCGATAGGCAGTCAAAGCGTCGCTCAGTCCCCTTCCCTCATGCACAGCGTGGCAGTGTCGCCGCGTGTCCTCGGTGGCACAGTGGCAGCCGCATTCGTAAGCCTAGCCAGGGAAGTTGACTAGTGCGGGTCCACGGTCCCAGGCTGAGTATGGCAACAGCCGGCCCCTGGTCTGCATCGTGGCTACCGCGCACCCTCTGAGTCGCCAGTCACGGATTCAGGGTTCGTGTTCAACGCACAGGCCCTGTGTATAACTACTACTACTATCGACGATGGCACCGAGATCCACTCAAGGCTTGCGCCGCCAATGCCGCCGATGGCGAGAGATACACAGGTCTGTCTCATAACCAGAAGCATACTACGCCAGAGAAGCCGTGACCTCGCGACAACTTTCATACGCTACGCTTGGGCCCACGTTGATGCTGTGCGTTCGTAATGCAAGAAGCTCAACATACGGATCATCCATCACCGACCACACCAATACCGCGCCGAATGGGCAACGTCAGCGATCCTGGCAGGTCTCAGAGAAGCACAGAGTCCAGTGCACAAGGATCTCATGCTCTCGGACGGGCGTAAGCGATCTGAACAAGGCCTGGCTGCACCGCAATTGTGTCCTGCATTGCATGCACGCTCGAGGCATCCAACACGCTTCTTTAAGTGTCGTATCGGCATGCGAGATCACACTCGCACCGAGATGAGGCTATGGCAGCAGAAAGCTGCAAGGACGCTCGATTCGCGAGTGCCACTCCACCCAAAAGGGCTACGCTATTGCTACACTGCATCACAACCCATTCAGAACGCATCCCCGCCAACGTCAACGCGAGCCACTCACACAAATATCCGCTACAGCAGGAAGGACGAGACACCAAGTGGCGACGGCGGCGCTAACCTTGCTTCAGCCGCTGCAAGACGCGCTCGTGCAGCGTCCTCGCCACAAAACTGACAGCGGCCGAGTCGCAGACAATCCCTGTCTCGATCGACACGATGTGTGCAGTACACCCTCTGGACGCGGCGTTCTGTATGACCTCCCCGACGATTCGCTGGAAATCGGGGATGGCCTGCAGTAGTAGATGGCTGTCCGACGAGGCAGGCGGTATGGCTGGCATTATTGAGGTACTGGACGGTTTCCGTGCATGGCCTAGACCCTGAGCCGAGGGAGGTTTCGAGCCGGATGTAGTAGGCGACGCGTCTGAGAACAGTGAATGAGACGCATCGAGGATGACGACTCGTGCGCCCGTCATTATCCTGAAATCGAGCGCATGTCTTCGAAGAAGGAATGTCAGCCCAAGCTATCGTACAATATGGGTACAAAAGCTTACCTGAAGTCTCCATACAAAATCCGGAACCATCCAGCTGCTTTCGGGAACACATCGACGTTCTCGGGTGCACTCGCAACCGCCTGCCTGATCTCCTCGAGCTCCACAACGACCGACAACGAATCTCTCAGCAGTCTTACCAGCCGCTGCAGCGATGGCGCAAGGCGACCGTGCCGGAGGACGTTCCGCAGGAACGGCTCTAAGTCTTCATGTGGGTTGCACCGCTCGTCCACGTCCATGTCGCCCAGCCTGGTGTCGCCGGCGCCGATGCGAGAGAAGAGAAGATCGTACGAGCCGCCGGTGGCGGAGAGCTGGTCGGTGCATGTGATAGAAACGGTGTAGTCACCGGCGTACGCGAACTCAACGGTTTGCAAGTCGAACGACAGTAGCCGGACGTCCATCCAGTGCTTCTCTGTAGCCATCTGCGCGACTGCAAGCGCAAAAGTGTGAGTGTCATTGACATGGCTAGTGTGTGGAGCAGTATAATACCTTCGCGGGCGATCACGACGATCTTCGAGACACGTGCCCATTCTTCGAGGAACTCGTCCACACACTTGTCGACGTCCTCGGAAAGGAAAGACACAATCGCCTCGGTGGTGTCGTATATGATCCGCTTAGAGGGTCGGATAACGTTGCTGCCCGCACGCTTGCCAACAGGCTGTTGCACGTACTTGAGCTTCACACACGTGACCACCTGAGCACCGTCACAGTCAGAGCCAAACTACGCTAACACAAAAGGACAGACCTGCGCCTGCTTCTCGTCGTTCCACCAGTTGAGCGGTATAACACGGATGTTAGGCATCGCAGCCTCCGCGGCGGGCGCGCCCGACAGGATGTCCGAGGACTGGACGCAGAGCAGCGGGACCGAACGTGAGAGGCCGGATTGCAGATGGGCGAGCTCCGGCGTCTGCGCAACGTTCGTGCATGCGACGGTGGTGTACGGAATGTTGCGCGTCTTGAACTGTTGTTCGATCTTGTAGAACGCGACACGGGCGCTGCAAGCGGGAGATCAATACGGCTTCTGCATTGAGTCGTGTGGAACTCCTTACCAGCAGTACGCATACACTTCCCGGAGCACTTGGGTCTCCAGAGCGTATCTACGCAATGCGTAAGATCATGCGGGTAAAGTATACATGTATCAGATCGCACCGAGGGGTGTAGTTCAAATTGTCTGTTGCAGGTGGCTCCGCGGGCAATTCAACAGCCTCCCGTTCCCGCGGTTGACCGACTGCCGGGTCACCAGCGTGCGTTGGTGGTCGCGGAGCCACAACGATCTCTTCGCCATGTATCCGCCTCACGTCAAGCCATCCGATATCCTTCATGACGAGGTCATGACACGGAGTATCCTGGATTGTCTCGACGGATATCAGTGCAAAGCGCCAGTCGTCGTCAGTCACGACGAGTACAAGGAAGTGGTCTGGGAACTTGGCCAGCTCAATGTAGAGCATGCCTCGCGCAGTCGGGCCAAGTTTCTGGATTTCTGCGCACGGCGTCAACGTCAGTACCACGGGAGTCGCGAGCAAGTTGCGAACCTTGCGGAGCAAAGTTTCGGACCCGATAGCTCTGTAGGCCAAGGTAATTCGCCTTTTGCTCAGCGAGGTCGAGGATGGTCTGCACACAGCTTATGCATCAGGCCTCCGCTCACATAGTGGAAGAGAACAGCACTTACGCCCAGCTTCAGCCTCGAGAGCGCCTCATACAGAATCGTCGGGTTGTCGTTCAGCCGATCTGTGATGACTGTGAACCGGCGCCCTCTGTTCGCAGCAGCGAGATCGCCCGTGTCCCGAAGGTTGAGCCGCCCAGTCCGGGTATCGACCGTCATCACAACCACCTCATCCGCGCATAGATGCGCTTGAAGGGTCTGCACGCCCTCTGCTCGGCCGTCAGCCTCTTCTGAACCAACAGAACGCGAGAGGACCACTCTCACCATCTTCGGCCAACGTGACTTCGCCAGGCGGGCCGAACGTGCTCCGCATCGCGGGGTCGTTTTGCAGCCGATGCTGCACAACGCGGAGTATCGCGCCGACGTGCTTCGTGGCGACCTTGCGCAGGAGCGCCTCGAGGTCGAGGTTATCCGAGTCCTGTACGGACTTCCCATCAACCGATACACCACGTACCAAAGGCAAGGTACGCACGATCGACAGTTCGTTCTTCGCGAGAACGCAGTCCCCCGGGGGAATGGGAATACCCAGAGCATTGCGCTCAGGCTCCCACTTCACCTGCAGCTCGTGCGGCTCGACCTCGTCCGACGGCCGGCCGCCACGCAGCTTCGCCTTCTCCTGCAGCTCTGCCAGAACACGGGCTTTTGGTGGCCGGTTCGCTTTGTTTATGGCAGATGTTGGTGCGCGGGCAATCGATATGATCAGCTTTCCTCCAAGTAATGGAAGATTTAGCCGTTTGAGGGACGGTTCTTTTGGTGGTTGCCGGCTGTATCAAGAGGAAGAGGTGAGCGTATGCACAGCGGGAGGTGTAGAGACATACACCCAATATGACATTGTTAGTGTTTTGCGGTCCCTCGACATTTGTATTCTCAAGTAGTCCCCCCAGCCTAAAGCACGCAATCGTCCTGCCTGGTAATACCTCAGTTGATTCGATGCATTCCATTGCGCGAAATCAACTCACTTGGTAGCAGAGGATCTCAAGCATGTATGACATGGACATCATCTCTATGGTACGTGAATGTCACGTTCAAGGCGCCCCGCGAAGATCACGTACGTAAGAAGTTAAACACGCGCACAAGCGGCGCGTCCACCACGCCTTCCGGTAGCTGTGGTCGTGGAGGTGCCTCCGGAGCTTCCGGGGAAAGAGGCTGATCTGCAGGAAGGGGAAGGTAGAACGCCAATCGTGCATCCGCCTCGTCCGTGATATTTCGCTTGAGCCATCCGATTGGCTTGCGCGGAAACTCTGCCATGCCGTCAACAATGACATGCGACAATCAGAAATTATACTCACCTTGTATACTTGTCGGGTCCCCACCTACATTGAGCAGGAATTCGACATTCACGAAGAACCAGCCGGCATCCTTCTCCGCCCCGCGCACGCATAGCGAGACCTCGAATAATCTTGGGACTGTGAAGTACACTCGGCCTTCGGCTGTCAATGCATCAAATCAGCGAGCGACGGTCACATATGCAAATGACAGTACCTATTCGATATCGGGACATCTCAATGGGGACTAGCTCGAACATTTTTAGGCGGAAGCGAATGACGTTCTCGACGTCAGCGAGGGTTCTAGACACCTCTTCGTCGGACAAGGGTGTTGGAGGAACTACGACCTTCTATACTCGGAGAGGTGAGCACAGAGGAAATGCCAGTGGTGACACATATTGACCTTGATGGCGGATGGGAGTCGTCGGTACGACCCTGTCGTCAGAACGTCGAGCGAGGTCAGCAAGTCGTGATTGCGAAGTCTATTAGATCCCGAGTTGAGGCCTCCCAGTGTAATCCTTAGTTCACGCATACGCACCGCGCGGGGTCCAAGCTCTCCTTTGCATACTTAAGCCCATGGATCGCCTCCTCGAACTGGCGCTTCTGGTCCATCAAGAACGCGGTTACATTCTGCAAAGCGCATCATTTTAGAGTCATGATGTCGAGGCGGGGCCTCTTCGCGCGCGAGAGTAGCTACCATGGCTTTCTGCACTACCCCCGCATCCCGCGACCACTTCACAATCGCATACAACTTGACAACTTGCTTCTTCGTCTTGACGACCCAGTCTGCTAGCGTCCGCTTCCGCGCCGCATCAGACATATTGGGCAGGCTGCACTCTCTCTGAGGCCCACCCAAAGAGAGCAGCTAGATAACACTCACGTCTCAGCGAGCTCAGACAACTCCGCATAGATCGCCTGCACTGTTCGGGAGACAAGCTCTGCGAGGGGAACCTGCCCATCATATACTACCGGAAGCTCTCGCTCGAGCTCTTCCACGGATGGTTCAGGTTCGTGATACCCATTTGTTGTTGCGGGTACAGTCGGAAGGGAAGGCGTGTGGCCGTTTGTACGCACGTCCATGTTCGAGATGTCGATGGACGGTGCGGCGCAGGGAGTCTGTGCGTGAAACCTGCAGAGGGCAC
Source organism: Fomitopsis schrenkii (assembly GCA_000344655.2). NCBI lineage: Eukaryota > Fungi > Basidiomycota > Agaricomycetes > Polyporales > Fomitopsidaceae > Fomitopsis > Fomitopsis schrenkii. The sequence goes on from KE504134.1 coordinate 64,923, forward strand.
ACTAGCCTTAGTCGCGTTCGGCTGGTCTTTTACTATCAGGAGTCAGTGCCGTCTAGTTGAGTGAGGTCCGTAGGGTAGGAGGGGGGAAGGGCCGTCGGAGGGTCGTGGCGGAGAACAAGAACGTCAGGGTGGGCGTTCTGGGCGCGACGTCAAGCTCAAGCGATCTATTATTGTTCCCGATCGGGAGCGTGCATCATTTCTGCACCTCAAGACCATATATGGATAGTTATTTGTATTACATAATATCCAGATAGTACCACATACTTAAACTATAGGATTTACAAATCACCGTAAAGTCAAGGGCCACCGGGCCCAGCGCTGTAGACGGAATCCGGAAGGGCTACTTACATCGCGCAGAAAGCTCAGTCGCAAAGCATTCCTTGCTCCTGATACTTATAGCGAGCCCGTAAGATTCCAAGGGCCAATAATCTCGCAGCTGACTGCCACAGCAGGCGCCGATGCGGCACCTCGCTTTGCGGCACCTCGGAGGACTACAAAACGGTCCGATGTTCATACACCCACGCAGTATCTTGTGAGTCGTGTTCTAGTGCTCTAGATCTGTACTCAGGCTGTAAATACGAGCGGCAGAAACCAAGCAGAAACACTTGGGCGCAGCGCGCAGCGTTGAATGTAATCCTCCTTGGAAGGGCGGGTAGAGCTAACTCAATCGCAAGAAGCCCTGCGCTTCCTGCTTGGCAAAGATCAATGAATTCAAAGCCACCAGGCTGCAAGAGGTCGCGTTCTTATGGACGACCGAATGGCCATGCACAGAAACATTATGTTCATGCAGCTGGTCAAGGGGGCCCATCTTAGACTGAGAAATACGCAGTCCTGGATCCTCTGAAATGCTCGGCGCCCTTCCCTATGTTCTATATTGCGGCCTCACGGTTGCAGTCAAATTGCGGTTGCATGGATCAAGGGGATGCTGACAGATGTGAATGTCGAACGTCGACGGTATGATTGAGCAGCCCAGCCTGGCGCTGAAACTGAAGTACGCAGCAAGGCACGGGCAAGAGGGGCCGAGAGGGCTAGAAGGCGCGATCAGATTTTGTTTTCGATTGCGACGAAGGAGCTGCGATGCAACATGAGGATTCAAGAGATACCACTGCAGAAGAATCATCACTGGAAAGGATGTGAACACTGCTCGGTGGACGATAAGTTAGAGCAGGCGACCTGCTGGGCGGACGGATCGAGAAACTGGATCTGCACCTGGGGAAGACGAAGCGCACAAGATTGCATCGGGCGTCGTCACTAGCGTTTCGAAGCGCCCGGGCGCTTGCCTGCCAAGCGGGACCGCCATGCCATTCTGTTGGCATCTCACTCCGTCCTCCTGCACATGTTACATAACGTTAACTCATAATCCCATCCGCCCTCTCGCCGTCGCTGCGCACTTTTCTCCCTCTGTCATTTGGACGACTGCTCACGATGTACGCGGCCCCTCCGCTCCCTCTCCTCGCCGCCGCCCTCCTCGGCGCTTCGTCCTTCCTTTCCCGGGCCGCTGCGCAGAACCTCTCTTCTGGACAGATCCAGGCTGTCAAGGACAATCTTTGGCTCGCAGCACAGCAGACGTGCGCCCCCTTCTATTCGCCTCCACTACTCCTTCACGCTAACGATCTATTCGTAGCTGGGAGATCGGCACCGAAGCAGAGGCCCTGATTGAGTCTGACGCGTCGGCTTACTCTGTCTTCTATGACGCCTCTATCCCGCCACCCACCGGCCAGTCGATCAACGACCCGTACAATTATACTGCCCTCCGGCCGGTCCTCCAGATAGCTTACAACGCTGCCGCGGCCCGCTCCAACTCCACCGGTGCCCAGCCTATCTGGTATGTAGAGGGTGGTGCGGCCGGAGATCCCGCGTCCATGGGCGTCGCCATCCTAATCGCAAACTGGACCGGCGCTCCTCAGCCACAACTCAATGTCGCGCTGAACGCGAGTACACCCAAAGGTGTCTCTCTGGGCACAGGTGTCTCCTATGATCGCGCGGCCCGAGAGCAAGTCGAGTATCTTCTCAACGACGTCCCGCGTACAGACGACGGTGCCATAAGTCACCGTATTGAACAGGTTCAGCTTTGGTAAGTATTCAGAGTCTATATGGTCTCTTGCTTTCGTAACGGTGTTCGCCGCTCTGACGGATGCGCACTCGTAGGGCCGACTCCGTATATATGGTTCCTCCCTTTCTCGCCTACTACGGTGTTCTTACAGGAAACCAGACCGTCGTTCAGGAAGCCTACCAGCAGGTATTGGCAATCCGTTGCACCGAGAGAATGACAGCCGGTTGACACATATTCTGCAACAGATCAAACTTTATCGTAGTCATTTATTTGACAAGAATGAGTCTCTCTGGAAACATATCCTCTTGGGTAACGGGAGCGTTGACCCAGGTTTTTGGTCGACCGGTCAGTAACCAAATCGTGCACTTGCATTCTGCCATTCCCACCCTCGCTGACATGATAATCAGGCAACGCGTGGGCCGCAGCAGGCATGGCGCGCGTGCTCGCGACAATCCAGCACTCCCAATACGCAAGCCAGATGAAGTCGGAGATAAGCGACCTGAAAAGCTGGATCGTGGAGATCCACGACGGGATGTACAAGCTACAGGACACGGACACCGCACTCTTTCACAACTACGCGAACGAGACCAATTCGACGGACACAGGGAAGTCCTTCCTCGAGGCATCGAGCACCGCTCTCCTCGCGAGCACCGTCTACCGCCTCGCGCTCCTCCAAAACGTGCACACGCACGTGCCCAACGCCGAGCGCGCTCGCAAGGCGCTGAGTGCAACCTCACAGGACGGCAACAAGAGCTTCCCGCCGTTCAGCTCCTGGGGAACCGGCGATGGCGTAGGGCCCGCGACGAGTTTCACTGAGACGCGCCCGTCTTCGGCCACAGCGAGCGGGGCATCTGGTTCGTCCAGCACGTCGACCACGACTACGCCGAGCGGGACGTCAAGCTTTAGCGTACCAACACCGAGTGCAGGCGTCGGCTCAAGCATGACCCACTTCTCGCCCGAGATGTGGCTCACACCCGTCGTAGACCCGTACAACTGGGCGGCGCAGGGCGGGTCATCGCCCGAGGGCCAAGCGTTCATCGTTGAGTTGTACGCTGCATACCAAGACTGGGCGGCGCAGGGCTCGCCGGGCGTCAACGCGGCGCTGCGGCCGGGCGTCGGCGCGCGGTGGAGCGCCGCGGTCGCGGGGGCGGTCGCGCTTGTTATGTTCGCTCTGTGAGTCTGTGCGCAGGTGTATACCCTTAGAGACTGGATGTGGGTTCTATTTCCGTGCTGGATGGTGTTTCTGCGCATTATAAGGACGCACGCGATTGATGCGGATCTCTTTCGGAATCAATGGTAGTTAGTTTACATACTGTCAGATAGTGTACAAGTACGAGCTCTGTAATTCTTCGACGATAGGTGCTAGTTGCTTTGCCTAGTCAAGCTGTATGCGCTGAGCTCTGCAAGGCGTATGTCGCACGCCTCCAAATATATACTGACTGGGTGAGATGCATGTTTCGGGCCTCCTTGGCAGCGAAAAACCGCATCATGATGAGAAATTTCCTCAAAAACAGTTGAACCTTGCACATCCAGCATACACATACGCTCCGCTCCTGGACAACACCAGTCTCCTGCTCATCCTTCTCTGAGGGGCTGGGGAAAACTATCTGAGTTTGCGAGAACTGGCATGTTCTCATTCTTATACATGTCATGCTCGTAAATATAAGGTCGTCACACCATGACGCCTCAGCCACATCCCATCAGCACTTATTAGGATAAGATTGCGGAGTTTGAATTCCTCGCATTGTTCACGTGAAATAATAGTGCATTTTGGGTTACGGGACTTATAAAGATCACGGATCGACGTTTGTTCGAACTCCTGTTGCCCGAACTTTGAACAAGCCCCTCTCTCCCCCAACGGCGCATGGCCTACATCGACGCGCCTCTACTGTGAGGTATGCACAGATATTCTCATGTCGGAAATATCTCATCAAAGACCAAATGCATTGTCCCTCAGTGAACGACGTATCAAGCCTTCCCGCCCTCCCCCAAGCGCGCGCCGGACACTGTCCTCGGTAGCCACAGATACCACCGACCTTCCCCTGCCCTTTCGTAAGGCTAGGTCAACGCCATGACTGGCCCGACACGCACAGACGGAGCGATGCGCCCTGGCCCGACCGGTTCCAAGCCTCCCCGCCCGCCAAATGCGTGGATCCTCTACCGCATCGACAAGCTGCGCGAGCTCGCGGAGCGCCGCGACCCCACCGCTCCCAAACGCCTCCAGCCCGAAATCTCGAAAGAGATATCAGAACTGTGGAAGGCCGAAGACCCGGAAGTGAAGCGCGAGTACGAGCGCATCGCCGACATCAAGAAACAAGAGCACCAGATGCAGTACCCTAACTACAAGTTCCAGCCAATCAAGAAAGAAGATAGAGTGCGGCAGCGAGAGGAGGAGAAAGCGGAAAAGGCGCGGGTGAAGGAGGAGTTGAGGAAGGCCAGGGGGCTACAAGTGCCCAACTTGCAGAACTTCTCGCTTGCGTCGTCCTCGCGCCGAATCGCCCCCTACATACCCCCTACTATCTACCGGTACGTGGCCATGGGCCCCCCACCGCCGCCCCCGGCCCCGTCGTTGCCGATGTGCACGCCCTCACCAGAGTTCATGCCCTCCCCCGGATGGAAGACCCCCAAGTACCGGCCCGCCCAGTTCCCCGGGCAGGAGGACGAGCTTTCCCCGCTGGAAGACGAGCCCATCCGCCCGAAGCAGCAGCCGGACGACGACCCTCGCGTGCCGTCTCCCCCCTTACCTACGAAGGGCCAGCAGCAGCAGCAGCAACCTTTTCCACCGTCGCCACCGTCGCCACCCCCGCAACAAGCACCGACGCCTCTCACGCATGGGCGCACTTCGCCCCCGTCGGCGTCGACATCCAAGACCATCGATCTTCCGATGGACGACACGTCGTCCGAATCATCGTCCGATTCGATGGATGACCCGCCCACTGCCGCGTCGCTTGCGAGGAATCATTCCTTTCGAGCCCAACTCAAAAGCGAAGACGTGTCCATGGACAACGCAAACGAAACCGGTCCGTCGAGCATGGACATGGAGCTCAGCCTCATGGACGTGAGCGGGATGGATGGGATGAGCCACTCGAACAGTGTTGGCGGTATGAACGCATACAACCTGTTGGAAATCATGCTCAGGGGCATGGTAAGCGTCCCCTCATCTGTCTTTTGCATCGCGTGACTGACTGTACATTGCGCGCCACACAGGAGATGCTGCATATCGAGGTACATTCGGCTATATGCTCAAGGCTAGTCGGACGCTCCTACCCAGTTGCCGATGGCCTCCAGTACTGCCACGTCCTCCGGCTCGTCGAACGGGAACAACAAATGGTCGTATATGGCCCCTTTCGCCTCGAAGTATCGCACGCCACCCCGTCCCTCCCCAATATCCCGCACCATCCTCTGCCTCAGCGTGGCGACCATGTCGTAGAACCGATCCATGTCTCCCACCTCGATGAGCGTCGGCGGGAACCCCTTGAAGCTGACCTCGATCTCCTTCGACGCAGGCGATATGTACTCGTTCCTTGCGGCCGCCTCCACACCGAGTGGCCCAGGGAACTGCCTGGATGCTTCCCCCAACGGGCCCTGGAATGTGTCCACGAGATAATCATGTACGTTCCTCCCCGCCGAGGTTCCCGGCCCCGCATGGAACGTCCCCACGTCCGACCACGCGCTAAGAAGCACCAAGTGGTACCGCGGCACCTCCGCAGGGCTGGGAAACTTCTCAGGCAGGCGGGCATGCAGATCCTTGACGTTCTCGGCGAGGTGCCGCGCGAGGGCAAGGGAGAGATTCGCGCCTGCGCTGTCGCCAACAACGATGATGTCTTCCATTGCGAAGCCGACGACGCTAAGGAGATAGTCCAGTCCCGTAAGCGCGTCGAGCAGCGCCGTGGGGAACGGGTGCCTCTCCGCCTCCGGCACCGAGCCGGGAGAGAGGTCCGTCAGGCGGTACTCCACCGCGAGCACGCGCCGGACACCGGGGACATACGCCAGGAGCCCGCGCTGGTGCTTTCCCATGAGCCATTGCGGGTGCGCAGAAGCCTAGATGTAGCCGCCGCCGTGCAAGAAGAGGACGACGCGCTCGCCGGGCGCAGGCGGCGCGTGCACGTCGGCGCCTCCGGCGGCGGCCTGTAGCCCGGGATGCGCGCGGGCCGGACGCCTGCCGCTGCAGCCCATTGCGCGACGCGGCCAAGGAGGAAGGTGGGCGATGAGGAGGGATCGAGCCAGAGAGCGGTGAAGCCAGGGCCCGCAATAAGCGTGCGGTGGGTCGGGCAGTTGAGTATGTTGCCAGTCCTGTGTAAGGTGTATGTGAATAAGTGATCGTTGTTAATGAACGGGAACGTACTTCTCCGCGATGGGCCCGAAATCGGATCACAGCCTCAGAACGGGTATAAGGACGCATTTGGAGAGCGACTAGCTAGGGTCGGTCTCCGCGAATGCGGGAGGTTCGTTATGATGAGCCATGGTATGTGGACGAACACGGTGAGCAAGCCCTGGTACGCGAAGTAGATTGTGCGCCATGGTTGTGCACGCCACTCATGCATGTCTGCGCAAGGCGAAACAGAAGACGGGGGAGTGAGTGTGGACGATCCTCGTACGAAGTGATGTATGTATATGCCTGGGTGCGGGGCCCTAGGCGACAGTCCGGATCTGAATGATAACCATATCTGTGCTGCGAGTAGGTACCTTCCCTTGTGTCATTCATCTGCGCCACCAACCGCAAGACCGGGTCCGGTGCCCTGCCAGCGTTGCCTGATTGTCCACCACGCCCACATTGCAGGAAGCAGGGAAGGGAACATCGGCCAGTGATCGCAGGTCGACGGAAGCATACAGACTCGCGCATGCGCAGATGCGGTCTTTGGCTTCGGACGATCCGTCACGGTTGCGGGAGCAAGATCTTGGGAGATACTGTATTGGAGCAGGCATCGCTGGCGTTGAGAAGCGTCCTTCTACACGATCGGACCGACAGATCAAGATACAATGCGGTGGCCCGCAAACACCGGCGCACTGTAACCTTCACGTTGATCGCGTGTTTCAAAGGCCAGCACACGGAACAACCGATTCCGTTCCGAGGGCCGAATAATTGTAATTGATCACGGTTGCGACTTGGAGATTGCCAGCCGCAGTGAGTGTTGTCCAAGACATTACAAGAACAGAGACAAGTGGTATACACAAGAGCTACTAGTAGTGAGATCGGAACACATCTAAAGCAGATACAGCGGCGACAGTTGTACAACATAAGACAGTCTACATACGATCAGCAATCAGGACAGGACATGGGACGCGGAGTGGATGTACTATAGGCAGCACAACCAGAGCGGGACCGTGACTTTAGTGTGCGAGGGAGATACGTCGGCGTGGCGCAGGGCCTCGGACAGGAGAAGACGGATAGGCGAATAGGTTCAAGTCATCGGACGAGAGGTCCTCAGGGCTCGGCAGCATGCTCTCAAACTCGTCGTCGCTGTCTTCGCGGGCAGACGCACTGGCAAAGGGCGAAGCGAGGCGTTGGGTGGGTGCGGACCGCCTCGGTGCGACCTTCTGAAGGGACCCTCGGGCTTTTGGCTTGGGACACGACGACGACTCGGAGACGTGTACGGCCTTCACATTTTCTGCGCTCGAGGCCGACGATGTTCTTCGGGGTGCGCATACGCGAGGTCGCACATCATGAGACGCGTCCTTTCGTGACTTCATAGGAAGCACTAGCCGCTCTTCCTCTTCCTCTTCCTCCTCCTCGCCAGAGCTAGCACACCCTGCACCAGCCTGAGGTTTCCTGAGCTCGCAGTCACTCTGCGAGGCCCGCCGTCGCGCGCGTTTCTTGCTCTGACTCAGTCCAGGGAAGTCCTCAAACTCCGAGCTAGCCAACGTCTCCTCGTCGTCATCGCGGCGCGGGCTAGCGACAAGCGTCGGCGTCGTTTGCCTCGACCTCGCCATCTGCGAGGACGCGCCCGAAGACGTCCCCTCCAGCACCGTGACAGTAGTCGGCACCGAGTGCCGCTGCCGCTGCCTCTGCGCCGGGCCATTTGTCTTCTTCGCCGCCGCCTGGGCACGCGTCTTCCGCGGCGCGCTCAGCTCCATAGCAGGGAGGCGCCTCACGCCGGGCTCGAGCCTCCTCCTCTTGCGCGCGGGCTCCACAACGGGGCTCTTCTGCACCCACGAGCCGACCATCTCCTCCCAGACCCACTCGCCCGTGAGCGGCACCGACGCAACGGCATTCACGCCCGCCTGCGGCGCGCCCGCATCGAAGCACCTCGCCTCCGCGCGCTCGACACGGCCCACCAGCTCCTCGCGGAGCGCATGCAGGTCGTCCCCCGGGCCCGCCTCCGCCGCGCGCCGCGGCACGAACGGGTTCGCGCCGCCCACGCCGCCCGTGAGGAGCACGTCCTCGACCTTGCGCAGCGCGTTGCCCCACAGGCTCGCCTCGAGCAGGAACAGGCCGTGCGCGCGGAGCTCGCGCGCGTACCGCCGGAGGACCTGCACTGCCTCCGCCTGCGTGAGGCGCGGCGCGGGCTGGGGCGTGCCCTCTTCCGAGGGCTCGCGCGAGGGCGCGACGGGGAAGTCGAACGGACTCGCTGGGTCGGGGGCGGGCGGCATGGTGAAGAGTAGGCCGACGAGCCCGCTGAAGGACTCGGTGGTGGGCGCGCAGGCGCTGAGCGCCGCTGCTTGGGCTGCTTGGTCGCTCGGAGGCTGCGCGGGGAATGCGGGGCTGGCGAGGCAGTAGGTCGAGAGGCAGAGGAGGGCGTCCATGGCGCGGGGTCGTCTGGGCGACGCTGGTTCAGGGGTGCGGTGAAAGCCGGTCGTGAAGACGTGCAGCAGGAAGTCCGTCGTTGCTTGGAGGTCCTGTGTGTAGGCGAGGGTGACTGCTGGGTCACCGCCATCAGCCTCCGCTGCCCGGGAAGCCAGACGGTCTAATGCAGACTTGAGCCACCTTGCGAGCCGAGGTCTGAGCCTATCTTCCAGCGGCTCGGGAGGGTGCGACTTTCTCTTCACGCGGCTGCGCGACTGGTAGCCATCCGCCTCTACGATGTCATCCACGAGGCCCGTACACAGCTGGAGGAACGCGGGAAAGTCCTGTGCAAGGAGCTCTCTCGCCAGCCGGGCGACGGGCTTCGACGTCCATGCGTCGGTGCGCCCAACATGGGACTGCGAGAGCGCGCCAACGAGTAAGGCGGTGAAGGTCGACGTCTCCAGACGATGGTAGTTCGCGCTGGAACGATAGTCTCTGGAGCAGCATGTTGCACGGAGCGTAGTGAGGTAGTTAATGTGGGCGGGATGGAGGAGAGGGGATGTCGAGCTGCTCGTAACGGACGAGCGGATTGATTCAAGGAATAGGGTGTGAAGCACTAGGTGCGATTCAGTCGTCAGAGTATGAGCCAGGCACACCTCTAGGAGCGCGGTGAGGAGAGTTGGGTAGTGTGGGCATGTCTCAAGAACAAAGTGGATAGCGTGTGAGATAACAGCGTGACTAAGGAGCAGCGTCATCGGCCCGCCATCCAGGGAGACGGAGGAGGGCGTACCTTCTGTGGTGGAGAGGAACAGCCTCGTAGAGCTCCTCCTGTATTTCGGTAGCATTGTTTGCAGACGGTTCTTCGAGTTCGTCTTCAACATCTGCCTGACGGGCTATGATCTCTTCTTGTATGTTTTCGCCGACCACAGCGGCGCAGAGTGCAGTGAGCGATCTCATGTTGGGCGCGTCGTGGCGCGTCGCCGTCGTGTCCGCGCCCAATACAGCGTGCACGAGGCTCCGGAACGCGTCGCGCACCTCGTAGATCTTCCTCGAGAGCTGGAGGTTGTCGAGGCTCGTCCGGTCAAGATGTATACGCGACCCGAGGGTCTCGGGTGGTTGCAGAATGGCGAGCGGGGGCGCGTCGTGGTCGGCCGACGCGGTTCGTGAGACCGTGCGTGCATTGCGAGAGTAGGTTATGGAGACGTGGGGCTTTGTTTGAGACCTTGGGGGCGTGAATTCTGCAAGGGCGGTGCATTTGGCGCGGAGAGGTCTGAAGAGGCGATTGATACGCGTCGTCGTGAGGTGCGCGCCAGTGCTGTTAGTCATGTCTTTGTTCGTGATTCAAGATGGTAGCCAAAGGTCCAGGAAATGAGTTAGATGAGCAGTAAGAGAGGATGAGGGAGGAGAAGGGGTTGCGCGCGCTCGAGGAGGGAAGCAGCGAAAGCCACGGCGCCTGGCACGGTTCGACTTGCTCCATCTCAGATCTCGTGATCGTGTCTCCCCTCGGCTCGTGCCTTCCCTCACCCTCCGAGTACTCGTCTCCGAACCACCTCAGGTGGGGTCAGAACATAGCTCGCAGATGTGACACCGCTTCTGGTTTTGCTCTCGGCTCGGTACTAGGCAGTGTGTGTTTTGCTGGGTATATGACGCGACCTATAAATTGTGCCGCTAACATCCTGTCGCTGTAGTCATTGCGTCGTCTTCTGACATCGGTCGACTGGTGCTGGAGGTTGCAACCAACGCAGAAACCAACCCGTTACAACGCTCGGAATGCTTGGAGTGATATCAAAGCTTTCAGCAGAGCCCCCCGGGCCGCTTCCTGCTGCCTTCTTGTTCTAACAATCCACGCGACGAATCCAGAGGAAGTGAACGAAACCATCACTTCCGCTTACGCACACTTTGGACAAATCGATTTCGTATACAATCACGCTGGAGGTGCCCTCTTCGCACTCGTTAAAGGGACCCCAGATGGCAAGGCTCGCGAGCTCTTCCACCTCATAATTGCCCATTTGACCGATGTTTTACCACCGTGGTGTCACAGGCATGCCGCGCACCGTGCACTTCGACATTCAGAGACTGGACGACCTACCGAGATCCACGAACGTGAGCATGTATGTCGACTCGGCTACTGTCGCGGAAGCCAACCAGGCCAGGAACATCAAGTGAAGCTGAGTTAGCAAGGTCATATCTCGTATACAGGATGTGCAACATGAGCCGACGTTACAACTAGCATAGGTTGAACCTGGGTTGCTACACAGGCGGGTTGAGGAGAGGTCGCCCTGCCGCACCCCGACCACAAAGCAGCCCCGACCTGAGCAAGCTATTCAGCAGCGAGAGCACATAGGTCTCGTCTCCCGGATGGCGTCTCCAGTGCCCAACCCCTCTCCACTTCTCGCTCGGCAAGAACACTGATGCGTCGACATCCGGGAAGGCAAAGAGGCTGCGATGAATGTATCAGTATGCGGAGTGGTCAGAGCGACTCGAGCTGGCGCGGTCAGTTGCTGTCGCCTTGCAAGGTGCTAGCTACAGTGCTCGTCCACCGGGTAGAAAGGACGAATATTATCATCAAGAATGTGCTCAATACTGCATATCATTCTATGCATCTTGTGGACAAGCCGACTGAGACACTGTTCTCCCCCTTACGAGTTCGTTAACAGCATGCGGCCACAAACCATATCTCACAAACACAACAGCACACATTTGTCACGCATATGAGCTTTGGGACACAGAAACCGTGTTTGGCGACTTGTGATACATGATTTAAGCAGTAAGGTTGACACACCCACCCACACCAGCGGGATCATAGCGTATAGACGGGGGAGCGGGGAGCGACGAGGGATGGTAGCAAAACGTACAGCGACAGGACGCCCGTGCGATGATGGAAACGTACAAGTACAAGCCGGATTGTGTGAATACCGAGACCGCGAATCAGGGGCGAGACGAGCCAGGACGAAAACGACGAGTGCTACCACACGATGGGAGGGGGACGAAGAGCGACGCGGATGAGTGGGCCAAGCGAGAACAGTACAAACGATACACGCCGTGCGAGAAACGGAGGATCACCGACGATGGATACAAGATGAGATATGCATGTCCGACACGAGGACAGCCTGGACAGGCTTCGCAGCTGAAAGCCGCGATCAGAACATGCGCTGACCTAGGATAGAGAAGGAGTATACTCACCGATCGCGAGGTACCTAGTACTGCGGCTGGCCACCGTAGCCTCCGCCGCCGCCGTATCCACCGCCGTAGCCGCCGCCACCGCCCTGCTGGCCGCCGTAGCCACCACCACCTGTAGGACACGCAAGTCAGCAATGCTCCACTCCATACCACGACCACGGGCGTCGCGACCTTGCTCGTAACCACCACCGTATGAACCCTGGTTATACCCACCCTGGTAACCACCGCCACCCTGGTAACCACCACCACCGCCTGCAGATATCACACGCATGGGCAACAATGATAACAGAGCCAAGCGACGAACGACTTACTGTAGCCTCCACCACCGTAGCCTCCGCCACCATTGCCTCCGCCGTAGCCTAACAGGGTTGCCATTGTCATTACCACAAATCACGTGAATCAGAAAGAGCCCGAACCTCCACCGCCACCTCCGCCGCCGCCACGGGCGTTAGCGAGGTTGACCTTGATGCGACGGCCGTCGAGCTCCTGCTCGTTGAGGTTGGTGATGGCTGACTGAGCCTCCAAGCCGGAGGAGTAGGTGACGAAGCCGAAGCCACGAGAGCGACCAGTGTCGCGGTCGCGCATCACAATGGACTGGGGAGAACGGTCAGCTCAACGATCCACGGCATCAACCGACTGGCCATCGCGCGGGTGGAGATGCACAGATCTCAGCCGGTAGCGAGACGATCGCGTACATCAAGGATGTTTCCATATTGGGAGAAGGCCTAAAGAAACGCAAGGTTCGCGAGACACGAGGATATCAGACACAATCCACAAGCAGAACGCGACGCCACGAGGACGCCGCGCAAACACGGAATCACACTGACTTGGCGGAGCGAATCATCGGTGGTATTCCAGCTCAGATTGCTACAATAACACAGAAACAACACATCAGTCGCGCACTCCTACGGGAGGAGCGCGGCGCACAAGGCACAGCACGACAAAACTGACCCAACGTAAACTTTTGCAGACATGATGCGATTCTGTTATGCTACAGATGGAGGACCCGTTGAACCCTTGACAAAGATCGAACGAAACCGAAACCCGGACAGAGACGGCAGACAGACGCAGACGCAAGCTGGGGGGAGAGAGCTGGGATGAGGGGAAAGGAGGAGGGGGGGCCCTCTTTATATATCCCTCTTTCGTTTCAAACTCCGGTGCCGAACGCAAAACTTTCGGGGCCTTCTCGTGACTCTATGGAGCGGGCCACTAAGTCGCCGCTACTTGTGTACAGTGGCCAAATTGGTCACCGAGCGCTGGGTGAGCCCTAGCTTAAGGTTAGTAGCCATAAAAGGGCATTGAGCGCCCATGACTCAGCAAATCGGGCATCTGGATCTCTTATGGAGACGGTTCCCCGGCGTCTGAAGGTCCCTAGGTGGTCCTCTGGGAACGTCACTGGGGCGCCTACACTGCCGGATATAGCAGGTCCTTCCGCATTGGGACTAGTACACGTGATGTGGCCAAATCGTGGAAACCCAACTTCGTCAGTTTTGAGTTTTAGACAGATCGGTTTAGTAGATTTACTCCTAGTCCTAAAAGGAGCATTTCTACAAGAGCAATAAGAAATTGGGCGATAATTTGAGGCTCCCGAAGCCTTGTCACAAAGTAGCGGTGTCTTAGTGGCCCGCTCCATAGACTCACTGCCCCTTGGCGTCACAGCCTTCTTATGGCAGGTGGTGCCAAGGTGGTGCCTTACCCTAGTCGTAATCGGGGCCCAGCAGGCCGGAATTACCAACGCCGCCCGTCCCACGCACGGATAAGCTCAATCGTCTGCCAACGATCAGCTGATGATGTGGACTCGATCTCGACACAAAACCACACTTGAAATAGCACGATAGATGGATAATGAACAAATGTGGGTCAAATCAGACACGATGGAGGGATAATGAAGATAGATGGTGGGTGAAACTACAGTATCATGAGAGGTCGTGAACGATCATGTATGCATGCGGTAGGGAAAAACACGCGAGAGGGGGAGGCAGGAAGAGAGAGAGAGGCAGGATCCGTGACAGACAGCTCCTCGACACTACACCAAACCTAAACTCAAACCCCTCCAGGCGTGCTCTTTCTCTTATCTTTCTTGTCCTTCTTCTTGCTCAGCTTCTTCGTCTGGCCGATCTCGCTCGACACGCTCGCATTCGGGCTCTCCCCCGCATCCTTAGAGCTGCTGTCGTTGGACGCACTGGTGCCCTCGCGCCGCAGCGCAGCGATGAACCCGCTCGCCCTGGGCAGACTGGACACGGAGTCCCGCTTCGAGGTGGACAACCGCCGCGCGAACCGCTGGATGCCCTGCGTCGACAATGTCCGCCTGCGCTTCCCGTCCGGATCCGGGCCCGTGGCCCCTGGGCGGGGCGGCGACTGAGCGTCCTGGAATGTCACACCTGGCGTCTGCGCCCCCTCCGGAAGAGTCTCTGCCTTTTGCGATGCGGCATCGTCCCCACCCGGGAACGCGATTGGTGCCGCTGTATCGGAACCTGGGAACGCCACGGCCGCCGCACTGTCATCTGAGCCACGCACTCCCTCCACAGTCTCTACAGGGAAGGCCACAGGAGCTTGATCATCCACAGCGATCGTGGCCTCTTGCAAATGCTCTGCGCCGCTCTGCGCGGGGGCCACTGCTCCACCCTCGTCCGGTGATGGAGCTTCTGCGGCTTCCACATTCGGCGCGGTAGCCTCCCCAGAGACGTCCTCGGCCTCAACCTGCACCAACTCGGCGTCTACAGCGGCGGGCGAGTCCACGAACTGTTCGACCTGCGCGCCAGCAGGCTCCGCACCCTCCTTCGTCGCAGGGTCTTCGACCGAGTATCCACTCACAGCTTCTTTCTGGTGGGAACCATCGTGCGGCACGTCCTCGGCACCCTGCACCTGGGCGGCCCACATCTTTGCAAATTCCCCATTGAGCGCGAGGAGTTCACTGTGGCTTCCCTGTTCAACGATCTGTCCATCTTTCAGCACCAGGATCCTGGACACAGATACCACAGCCGCATCAGCTCCCTATCTCGGACTACGCACGAGGCTTTTTCGGAACTTACAGATCAGCGGTCGCAATCGTCTGCGCGGATTACGCGCAATGTCGTCAGCCAGCAGTATCGAATATATAGCGCAGGCCACGTACCGAGAGCCGGTGTGCGATCGCGAGGGAGGAGCGACCCTCGGCGAGGTGCTGCAGAGCCTTCTGGATGTCCTTCTCCGTGGCCGTGTCCAAAGCACTATGCCAACGTCGTGAGATCACCTCCCACAGACCAAGAACGCTGCAGGGAATCCATGCTCACCTGGTAGCCTCGTCGAGCAAAAGAATAGGCGGATTCTTAAGCAGCGTCCGCGCAATTGCCACACGCTGCTTCTCGCCCCCGCTCAGCCTGACGCCGCGCTCGCCAACCTTGGTGTTATAGCCATCCGGGAAGCTTATAATCCTCTCGTGCATCTGCGCAGCCGACGCCGCTGCTTCGATCTCCTCCGGCGTCGCGCCGAACTTGCCATAGCCGATGTTGTACGCGATGCTCGCGTTGAATAGCACGCTGTCCTGCGGGACGACGCCGATTGCCTTGCGCAAGCTGAGCTGCGTCACATCCCGGATGTCCTGGCCGTCGATCAGGATGTGCCCGTCGCCCTCCTGGAGGTCGTAGAACCGGTAGAGGAGCCGAAGCACGGTCGACTTGCCACCGCCAGACTCGCCGACGAGTGCCACGGACGAGCCCTTGGGAACCTTGAACGAGATGTTGCTGAGCGCCTGGTTCCGGCCGTCATACGAGAAGCTAACGTTTTCTGCTTGAGGCGTGAGTACATTTCCAGTTCAGAGAGCGCAATCGAGCTTACGGAATTCGATTTCGCCATCAGCGACGATCAGGTCGGGCGCATTCGGCTTGTCGTTTATGTCGGTCGACTCGTTAAGCAACTTGAGCAGCTTCTCAGTGTCGACCAAAGTTTGGTTGATCGACCGGTAGATAGTCCCGAGCATGTTGAGCGGACCATACAGCTGTGTGTTGTCCTGTCAGCGGCTGCACACATTGAACAAGGATGCTTGCTTCTCACCTGTGCGAGATATGTGATAAAGAAGACAAACTGGTAGGGCTCAGACTCTCCTCGGGTTACCCGCAGCGCGACGATCATCGAACCCACGAGGAGCCCGAGAGTCTGCATAATTACACTTCATCAGCAACGTTAAGCATCATGGACCCTGGCAACTACGCACGATGATCAGGTTTTGTACGAGGTTGAGGAGGTTCAAGGACACTATCCACGCCGTCAGCACACGTCGGACTCGCTAGAGCCGTCTGACTTACTGATGACCCTGTACTCCAACGCCTGGTACGCCTGGATAGCCTCGCGGTAGCGCTGCGCCTCGTGCTGCTCGCCACAAAAGTACTTCACAGTCTCGTAGTTCAGCAGGCAGTCAGTGTGGATGCCACGAGTAACCTATCAACTACAATTCAGCACGAGCCTCAACGCTGAACGACAGACAGTGAACATACCACATCGCGATCGACCATCTGCCTCCGCAGCTTGGTCCGCCAGCGCGTCAGGATAACACTTGCGGACACTACAGCGCGCCAGTCAGCACACCCCTCTCCATCAACATAACCTTCCACCACGCACCATAAGCAGCCATGACGCAAAACACGACTAGCGCCAGCGTCCACTCGAAGTAGATGCAGAACCACACGAGCGCGACGGCGATATCGATAAAAGTAGGGATGACGTTGAAGAGCAGCAGCTCGAACGCGCGGTTGATCGCCGCGCCGCGGTCGAGGATGCGCAGGATCTCGCCGGTCTTGCGGCGGAGGTGGAACGCGAATGACAGGTTGAGCAGATGCTCGAAGGAAAGCTGGGACATCTCTGAATGTCACAGAGCCTGTCAGTACCCTGCATGCCTACAGGAGGTGCGAGACACGCACCGCGGTCGGAGTACTGCATCACCGGGGCCCACAACGCCTCGCGCAGCGCGGGCAGGCCACCGCTGGCCTGGAGGAAGCGCAGGGCGACGTACGTGAAGAGGTACACCCAGATCTTGCGCGTGTACGCGCCCTCCTCGAACATGTGCACGAGCTCCGCGAATGTGTACGGCACGAGGAAGCTGACGAACCGGGCCACGAGCACGACGATAATGCACAGGAACTGTGGAAGCGATAAGCAAGAGTACATTCGAGGACGGGTCAACACGTACGGCGAGGATTTGCAGGGGGAAGCTCTTCGACGGCCATAGATATGGCGCTATGCGTCTGAGCCGCGCGAACATCTCACTCCATGACGGGTCGAGGGCGACTTCCTCCTTGGCATCCTTGCCCTTCGACGGAGAAACGGATGAGGGTGCAGGCGTCGGTGTCCGGGTGGTAGGTTGAGAAGCATGCAGTCTTGAGCGCGCCGTGGGGCGGAAGGTACCGTACTTGCTGCTCTCCGCGGATACGGGTGAGAGGCCGGTTGAAGGAGCAGCGCCCTCTTCAGCAGGAAGGAGCAAGCTCGTCTCGCTGCGACTCGGCTCCTCGCCATTCTGTACGGGGACGTATGCGACGCGAGGGAAGACCAGAGCGAGGAATAATGGGGCGAGGACGAGAACGCGGAAAGTCGGGAAGACGAAGTGCAGCAGGGACTCGATGGATAATGGGGCTGCAAAGGAAGGACATGTTAGACACGGCTATGGCGACGTAAGTAAATTTAGAGCAGCTTGTCGGCCAGACGTAAACCCGAGCGTCAGGGGCCAGCTTCGAACCGCCTGAAACGCTTTTCTGTCGGGCAGCGAACGTCGCCTGCATGACGAGGAACTGTGGGCTCGACATATTGCCGCCCCGCGAAGCCTCAGCTTGCGAGTCGGATGCGGTTTGCGCCGGATGCATGAGGGTATGCTGGCCACAGACCGAGGCATCGCAGGCCACCACCCAAAGACGGCGCCGTGTTTCGCAACAATTTTTAGGTCCCTGCGAAAATTAATGTGACTCACCGTGAAGAGACTCTCCCGAGAGGATAACCTGAGCCAGATCCAAGGCAAAGGCCGCAAGGATGCTCAGCTTGAGTCTGCTGAGCGACCAGACGTCGACGCCCTGTACGTCCTTCCATGCGCCGATGGCTGCGAGACCAGCGAAGGCCGATAGACCGAGGACGGCATTAATCTCGAGACCGGTGTAATGGGGCCACACCTTGCGGAGTACAGCGTATATGACGAAGGTGAGACCATCGAGGAAAAAGGTAAGACCAGCTAGAGAGAGAAGCGAGAGGATGGTCGCGCGACGAGGTGTGCGACTTGCGACGACGACGGACGTGATAGGTGACGGAGACTGTGGGGGCGACGGACGAGTGAAGACAATGGAGAGTGCAGATAGCAGTACGAGAGCGGGAGATACTGTGCGAAGGACGAATAGCGGCGAGAGTGTCGCAGCGTCAGTGGCTATGTTCATTGTTGCCGCCGCCGTCGGAGGGCTCGACGTCAGACGCGGTCGTGGTCGTGAAGGGAGGGAGAGAGAGATAAAGTCGTGAACGAGGCGTGTGCGGCGAGGACGACAGTCGCCCGTTCTTATCCGTTTGCGGGCAGGTCGATCGGCGGAGAGAAAATCACCACTTGTGCCGGACACACAAGCGAGGGCGCAATCAAACTTTGCAATCTAAGCGAGACAATACTCTGGCGCACACTCTTGCGACTTGGTGTCGGCTTGGACGAGGGCGGCGGCGGCGAGGACGGTGGTCGGTGGTCGGTGTCAAGAAGGAGGAGGATGGACCGACGGCGTGCAGCAAGGGGGCGGGCAGGCGGGAGGCTATTGAACAAAAAGATGGCTGATGTCATCCAACACGCCCGAAACGCGTGGCCAAGCTCCGCCACAACCGCGTCCATCCACTCCCGTCCCTTCTTCGGCCCGAGTCCGCAGCCTCTTGTCCATCATCCGCTTGCTGGCCTCACGTTGACCTCCCTAACGAGCGACTGCAATGCCTCCACTGTTTGCAAATCATATCACCAGTGGCGCACAGGTGATATACGAGGCAATGGGGGAACAACCACTACCGGTAGCGGCCAAGAAGCCAGGTCGTGTGAGGAGGAGGTAAGTTCCGACTCTTCCAGCTAGAAGGCCTTCTCATTCGTACTATTGATCGTGAGCCTACTTGGGCCACCTTCGGCATATCGTACGTGACGGTGCCCTCGCGCGTGCCTACGGTTCCGTGATAACTTGTCGCCGCAACGCACGAGAACGGCGTGGCATTTGGCAGACCCCATCAGGCGACATGGCTCGCACTAGGCTGGCTCGCACAGTCTCAAAAGGTATAGCGCCCCGTCGGTGCGCGCGATACCGCGAAGCATCGTAGCGTATCGTACTCGATCACCATGTCCTCATCAAGTGCGACTTCTGATGCCTCCGCGACGACGTCAGTATCGATGCTATCCTGGTGTACCATCTCAGTACTAGTGAAGAGACCAGTCGCGATACCGCACATCAGTCCCGCAACTACGGGGAATCGCTTCAAGGCCTCAGCTACTAGCACGCAATGCCACTGTATGAATGGCGTACGCACAAGGAGCTCGCAACAATGACGCATTACTACCGAAGGGTCGCTATGCAGTGAGCGGGTTACTTCAGGGTCCGACGTCCAGTGACGACGCATGCTGCGAAACAAGCGACACAGGCGACTGAACAGATACACTTGTATATCCCAATACAGCTGCATCCCAATTTGACTCGTTCACCCTAATGCAGTTACACAACAACAGTACACAAGCAAAGCACATATATGACCACACTAGTGTCGACGATAGACCATGAAACGGATGCTTAAGTCGCATGTATGAAACTCTTCTCTATGGTATCGCCCACGAGCTTGTACCCGTTCGCCGCGAACAACTTGGAGCGCAAGAAGGGCGTAGTGTCGAAGATATCGTGCTCCTTGGCCTGCACCCCATCATCAGCATCCAACCGTGGTAGCAGAACTGGCCACATACACGCTCGTCCAGCTCTAAGGTCTTGACCGAGATGACGTCGGGCTGCTGGCGCCGCTGCAGCTGGTAGAACCTCGCCTTCTCCTTGACGATCTGCCCGAGCACAAACGCAAGCAACTCCTCATGATCGCGCGCCTGCGTCAAATACTTGCGGAAGCCCTGTCCACACCACAGCACCGTCAGCAAACCCGCGCGGCAGTCCCTCCGCACCGCACGCCTGCTTACCCGCTCCAGCGTCCTCTTGATGGACATCTTCTGCGCACTCACGAAACTCCCGACGGCCACCGAGATCGCGAGGTCGATGTCGTCCGCCCGCACGTACTCCCGCAGCGCCATCTTCGCGCTCGCCTCCGCCATCCGAATCATGCTCTCCAGGTGGCGCACCGTGATCGGGAACGAGCCCGTCGCGAGCGACTCGCGCCGTAGGTCCGAGAACAGCCGCGCGAGCTTCTCCTGGTCGAGGTCGTACAGCTTCGGCCGGATCTTCTCCCGCGCGTACATGATGTACTTGCGCAGAAGATCCTGCGAAATAATCTGCAAAGGCGATAAGAATCGTATGCAAAGCAGTGACAATGAAAGCCTCACATCCGCGTCCAGAGTCGTCCCCACCTCGATCTCGTCCTGCGCCGCATCGAACTTGGGGTGGCTCCGCAGGTGGCTGCCAACCACGAACCGCGCGAGGAGCTCGTCCTGCACGGGGTCCACCGCATCCTTCACCACACAAAGCACGTCGAACCGCGACAGGATCGGCTCCGTCAGCTCGACGTTCTGCTGGAAGGGGATCGTCGGGTTGTACCGCCCGCGGATCGGGTTCGCCGCCGCGATGATGGCGCAGCGCGCCTGCAGCGTCGTCACGATGCCCGCCTTGGAGATGGAGATGCTCTGCTGCTCCATCGCCTCGTGGATCGACGTCCGGTCCGCGTCGTTCATCTTGTCGAACTCGTCGATCAGGCACGTCCCCTTGTCCGCGAGCACGAGCGCGCCGCCCTCGAGCGTCCACTCGCGCGTCACCGGGTCCTTGCGCACGCTCGCCGTCAGACCGACTGCGGACGCGCCCTGCCCGGTCGCGAACACGGACCGGTGCGCTGTTTTCTCCACGTACTTCAGGAACTGCGACTTTGCTGTACCCGGGTCGCCGAGAAGGAGGACGTTAATGTCTCCGCGGATACGGTGCTTGCGGTTGATGTCCTTGGGCACGCCACCAAATAATGACAGGGCGAGGGCTGTCTTGATGTCTTCATGCCCGTAGATCGAAGGGGCAATAGACTTGATGATGCGCTTCCGAATGCGATCGTCCTTTGCAAGCGTACGGATCTCTTTCTCATCCTCTTCAGTCAGCCGGAACGCGGCAAACTGGTCCTCCTTCTTGTTGATGTGATTCGCTTCGAGGACTGTCGAGAACACCGGGAAGCCGTTCTTTGCGTTCAATGAGGCGTCAAAGTTGTTACGATAGATACCTGTCACCTCCTGCGCCATTCTCAGTACGACATTGACCCTGCGATATATGATACTTACAATCTCTTCACCTGGCTTTGCGGTGTCAATCAGATCCCACAGGAGAATGACCTCACGGTGCCTAGGTAGTCGACCAGGAGGAACAGATCCTGGTGACTCCTGTAGGGTCATCTTTTGGTAATTTCTATACACGGTCTTCACAAGTACACGATTAACGCAGGTCAATGCCACTACCTGCTGCTGCTCACCTGCTCGGAGTTGACAGAGAATGGGCCCTTGCCCTCGCAGTTTGGGCAATAGCTAATCTTGACCTCCTTCGTGGCGTCCTGATAGAACGGGCCAAGCACGGCGCCGCACTTCCTGCAGTCGAACTTGACATACTTGAGTTGCGGGAACACGCCGGTGCGCCTCGTCACGACGCCCGTCACGCGCACGAGGGTGTTCAAGTGAGATCTGCGCAAGTCGCGCAGCGACGAGCTGAGCGGGAGGTCCGTGATGCGTACATGCACTTCGGAGTGGATGCGTTCGTATGATGGATAGTATACGAGAATGGCGTTCAAGGCCACCTCGTCAAAGATGGCAAGCATCGGGCTTGGCGAGTTTGTCAGGAAGTATGCGAGGATGGGTTTCGAGAAGGCAAGATGGAGGTAGGAGACTTCGAGGGACTCCGAGTTATCTAGCGTTCCGTGAAGGTTAGTGCTAGGACTGAAGAACGATTGGTTTCCGTTTCCTCACTTTCTCCGAGGTTGCGGATACGCTGGCCATATACGGATGCACCGTGCTCATCCACATAAGTCATGAGAAACTGGCGGAAGTGTCGAATGATGGAGCGACGGACACGCTCGTTCGCGATCCACTCGACGATAGACTTGGCCTTGATGTCGCTCAGTTGTTCAAGCGGGATTTCCTACATATCACTGAGCAGGAGCCCACACAAAGCGCACGCAGCACTTACATCCTCTACACCCTCCAGGTCATCCATATCTTTCCGTTCGTCATATTGCCGTCGCGCACGTCTCTTCGTACCGGCGAGTAGCCCGTGGCCGTCCATATCGTCCATGTCATCGTCGCTCTGCAGGAAGTTCGGCATGCGACTTCGACGGGCAGCACGCTGGCCCTTCCGGCCACCCTGCTCGCGGCGGTCTCGGGCAGCCATCTGCGCCTCCGCAGCGCGTCGCTGAGCGATAGTCGGCCCCTCAAAGTCGTCATCGTCGAGCCCGGTATCGGAGTAACGATCCAAACCCGCGTGTTCTGCGTAATCGCTGTACATTTCTTAGAAAAGGCGCCGCAGGAGCCGGGTGAATACGCACTTTTCAAGTTGCTCGCCAAAAAGGTCCTCGCCGTCCTCCTCGTCTACAGCATCGTCGTCCACGTCTCGGACAGCGTCGCGCTCATCAACGCTGTCGTCTGTATCCGAGAATGGTGGCGGAGGAGATGATGGCGGAAGGGAGGATTCGGAGACGCGTCGCGCGTGTTGTGCAGGGCGCGGAACTGGGGGCGAAGAGCCAGGGGGAGGTGTCACCGAGCGACGGCGTTTTCCGCCGCGGGGAGTCTGAAGGCACCGCGTCAGATACATCCGAGGCAGTCGTTCTAAGTAATTGATCTCACATACCATCCTATGCAGTGGATTGAGTGAGAGGCGTGGTGTAGCTTGGTGGGGAAGAGAGGACAAGGACAACACGCGCGAAGTTCTCGCGACGCGACACGCTCATTAGGCGGAGCTTTAAATTGCCACACTCGCGTCGACTCAACACTCCGAGGACGGTGCCACTGCACCGTCTGCATGTCGACCACTTGCAATTACTACCGCCATGGCCAAGTACTTACTGGTTCACTTCAATCCACTTCATGCACGTCACGCACCACATTGACGCCAGTGATCTCTTCTCTATGAAATCTGTGCTTTTGCACACGGCAGAGGGAGATAAGTCAATGCTATAAAGCGGTATGGTGATGACGCTCACCCAGAGCCAGAGCCACATCTTGGTAATAAGCTTCTACTCACACCCAGAACACAGGCGACGCACTGATTACGGCACTACGAGTTTGCACATGCCCTCTCATTCGCGTCCGCATCCAAGCGCAACTACTTGAAGCAAGCATACGTCACAAGCCATGTCTACGAAGCTCAGTCGTGCATCGTACACCGTCGTTCTCGTCGGCGCGACTGGCGGTCTCGGTGTGTCTTCTAAGCATCGCCCATACTATACTGGTAGCTTCCAACTTACCGGGCTAGCTCTCTTCGTACAGGCAGGGACGTCGCAAACGTCTTCCTCACGTCGTACAAGCCCTTCTTCTCGCGCATCATCATCACCGCACGCGACACAACTACGCCCGAGGCGAATTCCCTCGCGGAGAAGGGCGCAGAGCTCGTACTTGTGAGCCCGCTCGACCCGGCTACGTCGTTCACAAAGGCGTTCCAAGGCGTCGACGCCGTGGTGAACTTGTTGGGGGCGACCTCACATGAGTTCAAGGATGCGGTCGGAGAGGCGGCGATCAAGAGCGGCGTCGCGGTGTACTTCCCTCCGGAGTTTGGCACGTTCGTGTCCTCCCCAGTCCTACCTGTGCTGTGAAGGTTGATCGCGACGTCTAGCGACCACCGTATCAACGACTTTCCCGGCTACGACGCCGCGGACTGGATGTTCAAGGGCCAGCACACGCGCAAGTACCGCCAGCTTGGAGCGGGAAAGACAAGGGTCGTCTCCGTCTACACTGGGCTATTCCTCGAGAATCTCATCGGCGCACACTGTACATAAACCCCCCGCTTGTTCCCTTGTACTACTACTCACCTTCGCCCCCTGGTAGTCGGCTTCGACACCGCCAACCTGACCTATACCTCGGTCGGCTCGTCGGACGCGAAGATCGCGACGACCGCGAAGGCGGACATCGGGCGCGCGCTCGCCGAGTTCACCCTCCTCACAGTGAACCCGGAGACGGCAGCGAGCGTGCCGGACGACGTGCATGTCGCGGGCAACAACGTGAGCTACCACGAGGTGCGCGACATCGTGCAGCGCGTGCGCGCGGAGCTCGGCGTGCAGCCGGCGGGCGAGATCAAGCTGCAGTCCGTGGATCTGCCCGCATTCAAGGAGAACTTGCGGAAAGAGCATTTGGAGAAGCCAAAGCCTGGACTGCGGGATCATCTCAAGTGAGTGGTTGTACGTGTGAAATGGCCGCTCTAGAATGCTGATGCGTGGTGCAGGGTGCTCATCGGGGAGGGCAAGATGGACTTCTCAAAGAACAACAACGAGCTGATCAACCCTGGCCAGAGCATTTGGAAGTGGAAGACGGTGGAGGACCTCGTCCGCGAGAAGGGCGGGAACGTCTGACCGCCCGAGCGGTGATCACGGAATAATACAGCAACGTTGTGTACCATAGCAGGAGGCTGGATATGGAGTCCCGGGCGACCAATACTTGTACGACTCGTGCAGAATGAGCGTGTCGGTCTCCTTCCAATTGGAGCATGCCGCCAAATTGCAACCGTCCACCCAGCACGATGACACATGTCTCGGTGTCTCGGGCCAAGTCGAGGGCTTGCACTGTGGTACGTGTATGGTGACGACGAAGGGCCAAGACCCGGATACACTGGCAAGGCAGTCAGTGAGTATGGCAGTAGCCAATTTCACGGGAACACATCACCAGGATACCAAAACGCAGAGCGCAGTAGTACCGGGAGGCCAGAGGTATCATATAAGACAGCTTCCCCGTATCAACGGCTGTATGCAGCCATCTCAAGTTCGCGCAACCTGAGGCCTGATCTTAGGTTCGACACACACCCCTCACGTGTAGGGTCTCCGCGCGGAGGGTCTTGGTATGAGACTAGGCCTGATCTATTAATCCTCGGTGAACAGTACACAAGGGGCAAGTCAACGACATGCTGAGATCTTCGAATACAACATCCATTGTGATAAGTACAGCAATGAACAACACTGAAGCATTTAGAGCTCTGTAAAGCACAGGGTCAGTTGCCGATTGCTATCGGCCCGCAATACGCACCTTGGCTACCGTCTTCGGCTTGTTCACCTTCTTCGCGTTGTCGTCGCGAGATGCAATGCGGCTGAAGCCGGCAGAACGGAGGGCTCAACTTCGGAGAACAGGCAACCGTACATTGACTGAGTCGAGGAGGCTAACTAATCCGATGCAGATGCATTATATGGCGCTACAGTAATACGCAGACATGTTCACTAGCGTTCGCCGTATATCCCCGATAGTGGCCACCAAATGAGCCTCCGCGCAACCACTGCCCCATACAGCGTTGTGACATGGAACCCTGCTTGTCTACGACACGAACAACCTCGTCTGACACGCGCACCCTGGGTTGATCATGAACTGGCCCCCAGATGCAGCCAGTGATGATAGCCCATGGAGGCCTTCATCGCCCAGGAAGAGGGGGACATCCAGCCGGGAGATGGAGACACGCGTACGACGACGTAATTCGCGCGACAGAGAAACGAACACACCGCGCTCCTGCCCCATTCGTGTTTGCCGGGTGAATGGATGTACACCGCGTCGGCATCGCGGCAGTATATACCGTACAACCCGGTCACTTGCCACGACGCACCTGCTCGACCGCCGGCTGTATCCCGGAGCAAGATACAGCAAACCTGCGAATCAATTAGTTTCACTGGCAGAAAGAAAGGCACGACGCGCCTCATACCTTGTTACACCACATACAAGCTCCTCTTACAGCCTGTTCTGCGAGCTGCTCTTCATCCCCAACAACGCGCGCCACGCCTCGTCTTGTTCCTCTTTATCCCGTGCGATGATCTTGCGCGCGGCCGAGGTTATACGGCGCTGCACCTGACCGCCATCTTCCTTCGGTGGAAAGTCCTGGCTCTTGGACTTCACGATGTGTCCAGCGCCATGCTTCGGTCGAATGCCAAAGCACTCCACGTCATCCAGACTGAGCGTCGTAGACGTCGGCCGATGGGGCGCGGGCTCAGGGTCGAACGGGTTGATGAACACAGTGACAGTCGCATCGGGGGTGGATGCGGGGGTCGGTAAAGGGGATGTCTCGGGTGTAAGGAAGGGACTGGTGACGGGTGTGGGCAATGGGCGCACACCGGCCCTTCGCGGGGATGCTGCGGGCCCATGGGATGGGCCTAGTGCAGACCCGTCACCATAGGTGCCTACGGACGGCTCGGAGGCCCTGCGGAGAGGAGCGAGGGCGTCAGTCTCGCCTGGAGGAACAGGAAGCGGCCGCCTGCACGGGGGTGTTAACGACTGTGCACGAGGCTGGGGTGCAGGAAGCGGTAGCGGGCGGGAATGGGTTGCAGAGGGAGAAAGGTCTCGCGGAGACGGTGGGCGGGACTGACCCGGAGAAGGAGGAAGGGGACGAAGGGTGCGTTCGGCAAGCATTGTCTAGCAGCGCGAGTCGCACCTTCGTCAACGACAGACGAGGCGAGAGGCAGCGAACGCGAACTCGAACTCACCTGAAATGATGATTGAAAAAGCCTGGCGGCGAGGCGGTGGGGAGATGTCAAAGGGACATATAAGACGGCCGGCCGTAGACAGAATAACAGACAGGAGGCGGCTGCCAGGGAGCACTGGCAGGACCTGCGCGGTCTCGCCTTTACCTAAATACAAGGAACGTTGTTGGTCAGCCATTACACGTTGCAGAGCGACAAGGAACCACGCTAAGGCCGACCTACTAAAGCCATCTTGCCGGCTTCTTCTCGACGTCGTCCGCTCAAGCGGTACTAAACATGATCGAGGCGACGAGGCGGCAGCGGCAGTTGCAACAGCGATCAATCCTCTTCATTGCTGCAATACAGAAAGCTTCCGCTTTGGGCGCCTCCCTCACCCTTCTAGGCACTCGCCGTGTCACACGTATAGACGCCGGTGTATCCTTCCTTCGCGGGACGAATGCTTATAAAACATCTACATACGTACCACGTACCACACTACCAGTCGTGGCTGCGTCGGACGCTATGGCCACTGCAACAACCCGCATTCCGCTCCTCTACCGTCTGTTCTTCCTCTACGTCGAGCCCATCTCCGCGCTCGTTGGCGCCTACTTCGCAGCCCTCCAGCCAGCCGACTACCTCGCGTATCTCGCACCCACGCCCGGTGCCTCAGCGGCATTTGTTGCCGCCGCCGCTCCGCCGACGCCTACCCTCATTTCCCTGTTCCAGCTCGCAAACCTCTACCTCCTCTTCGCAATAAACGAGCATTTCGTCCTCTCCAGCACGTCTGACCAACGTGTCTGGCGCCGCCTCCTCGTCGGCCTCCTTGTTGCCGACTTTGGGCACTTGGCGACGATGATTCCGCTTGCGCAGGACAAGGGGTTTTACAACGTGTTCTTGAACATCCCGCAATGGTCTGCGATGGAATGGGGCAGCGTCGGCTTCGTCTACGCCGGGGCATCCATGCGGATGTCCTTCCTCGGCGGTCTAGGGATTCCTCACGACGCCGACTCCACACACGGTTCGAAGAGAGAGTGAACTTCGAGTGGGCTCAAGCTGGGGAGATTGTAGAACAAGGGGGCGATTGGCGAGACCCATCAACCGATGAGTCATCTTCCTTGCCCTGAGATTCGCGACGCTTATTTCGTTGTTGTTGTGAAACACAATCGACATCTGTGTCAATTTTGCCTGATTGCTTTGTTATTACGTCAGTGCGTAGAATCTGCACGTTCTAGATGCTTTGCACTCACATGCATTCAAGTATGTATGTTCCTACAGCGGATATCATGACACCGGATTTCTGTGTAACGTATTCGCAGGTTTTTACCACAGTAGTGTGAGCAATGTTTTACTTCATTGAAGTTCAGTCAAAGCGGTGAGTTCCTCAGAGATGGTATCCACTATATGTATGCGAGCTGTAGGCTCAGTGCACTCGAAGCCAAGTCACGTCCTGCAGCGGCGTTATCCCATTCGTCCGTAGGCTCGTTCTGCTGTCCTGATATGGACGCACCATCAGTGCAGTGACATCGACTACATCGTGCTGCGAATCTACAAGCAGGCATGTGCGCACACTACCCGCATTCACAGGTGCCTCGACCACCGGTGTTGTGAATTAATGTATAGTGGGATAGCGAATTAAAAGACATAGTATGTGATGCCGGTGCTAGGCTGCATGCGAACTTGTGGTAATTGGAAGGTGCGCGAAGCGATTACGGATGAATAGCACGCAGAAACAGGCTCAAATGCGTGAGTTGACTCCAGGTGAATGACCGCGCCCAGACGCTGTGATGCTGGTCAATATTCAGGCTCACTTCGCAGCATTGTGCGATACCGGATGCGGCTGCTGTGATCCGCCGGCTTGTATTCCTGGAGGCCAATAGGCGAAGACTTACGGTGAGCCTTCGACGTGGAGGGTACAGAAGAGAGCAAGGTTCAACGGCTACTCTCGGCACGGGAAGGGCAATGAACTTTGCGCTGGTATTTCGAGCCAGCTGACCGATTGCCAATCAGGATGCACCCAGTGCTCGCCTCCAAGCCATCTGCGGCCCATCCTCGCACTTCTCCGCAGGTAAGTTCCCGTCCAGCAAGATTGCTCTGGAAAGTGCCAGCCACGCTGCCTCGCCCTTCCCACCAGACCACCACCATCGTTACTTTCCCCCCTCCCCTTGTCGCAATGTCCGTCGCAAGGGCACTACAGAACGTCGATATTCTCTGCGCGATATGCGAAGAGCTCGCGCCGGAGCACTACACTCGGCGCTACAGGAACCGGCGCCGACGAGAGTTGGCCAACTTAGCAGGTGTATGCAGCGCCTTCTCCGACCCCGCGACTCGCGTATTATGGAGGGTGCTGCTTGGAGTCGGGCCCGTCTTGGGTCTGCTCCCCAGCGTCGCCGTAACGAAAGATGCCCGTGGTTACTCGCAGCCGAAGCACTATGTGAGTCAACGCCGAGTCGCATAATGTGCTCAGTATCTCACCTTCTGTATCAACCTGTAGACCCTCGCATATTCAGATACTGTCGATGGATGGCAATCCAAATTTGAGCAGTATGCCCGACACGTACGAGTCATCGATTACACCGACAGCTATGGGGCTGAACGTGGATCTCATCTGCCACCCTGCCGCGACTGGCACTGGCCACTATGTGCCGAGCACATTGACCCTGTCTTGGAGCAGTTCCTCCTGATCTCCTTCAGAGACACACCTCTACTGCCCTTCCTGCAGAGGTTGACCTGGAAGATAGGCAATTATCAATATCAAGGCCATCAAATTGAATTCGTTCCGCCTCCCTCTTTGCCCCTCTCTTTATTGCACTCTTCCGTCCGACAGTTGATACTCCATCTCAGTACACCGGGCGAGGGACGATTCCACAGCCCAGAGGGCATCTTGTCTGCGGTCTCGTTTCTAGTCCCCAGTCTGGAGGAGCTCACGTTATACGAGCAACGCATCACCATCCGGGATCCGAGTTGGCACCCGGTGCCGATACCGACGTCGATATACATGCCTAGGGGTGGCTTGCAAGCAATTGGCAAGTGTGCGCACTTGCAGCGGCTTTCTATTATCGGAGACCATATTATCTTGGATCATCATCACCTCTCCCTTATGCTTGCAGCCTCGCCGCAGCTCCGTCATTTGGGCATCGTTGCGTCGCGCATAGACGCCGGCAGCATAGGCACCGTGCAAAGACCCGGAAGAGCGCCCGCTGCAAGTGCGCTGGAGACGCTACAGTTGACGATTCCGGACGAGGCCTTCACCAGATTCTTCGGACTTGTGCAGACCTCAAGATTGCGCATGCTCTCATTGCGCCCCCGGAACCAGGACATGGTTATCGGCCATAGCGCCATATGGCTCGGACAAGTCGCCGTGAATCAATGGTCGACCACCATTCGCGTCGTCCGCCTTTGGTTCGACGCGCCCCAGTATCCTGACACCCTTGTACAATGGATCCGACCCCTCGTAGCAATCCCGGATCTGGAGCAGCTTGAAGTGTGCATACGAAGAGGTCGCACACCTGTAATTGACGACGACGCATTGCTGATCAGCCGCAGCTGGCCGCGCTTGACCAAGTTCCTGCTTCTCTACGGCAGAGAGGCACGGCCAGCTTGCAGTCTATCTCACCGTAGTCTCCAGCACTTTGCGGATAACTGTCAAGACCTAGAACAGCTCGTGCTCCCTGGCATCTACGACCCAGATGTCGACCACCACGCGCACCTTCCTCGCCCTCGCCCCCACAACAAGCTCAAAACCCTCCTTTTCGGCCCTCACCTAGACGTGAGGTGCATGAAGTGCTTTGCTCGCTACACCCATACGATGTTCCCCAACATTCGTGCCCATGGCCGTCCGGCGGATCATGTCCGCTTCCCGTACCATAAACATCATTCCAAAGAGTTTTGGAAGGCTCTACGCGCTGACTAGGGTTGAATCCCACAGTAGGTGAGTGCATCGCTGCCAGTGCGGAGCCTTAGGCTCCAGTTTTCCTAAACATGGAGCTGAGACTGTAACCAACACAGGGCTCAGTCGAGATAGCATCAACTTGAAGCTAGTCACATGCTGGGCATATACTTACGCAGTAGTCACTGTAATGATATTAGGCCTTCCGAGTCTGCCTGTAACGCCCCCGAAGTGTGTATGGAAATCGCACCGGGCAATGCCTGAGTGAACATTGGACGAAGGGGACTATGGTATGTTATAAGTAGCTATCAATGACGGCTACTACGACATGTAATAAGGCGCTACATCGGATCATAAAGCTTTGTTATAGTCAATTAACTTGTAAGTACGTTACTGACACCTCCGCAGCGGCGCCTTACACAGTATCACGGCACTTAGTCCATGCTCAACCATCATCTCCATTGAGTTCATGTTCGGTTCATAATGAACTTCCTCGATACTTTTGACATCACGAGCTCGCCCACCCCACCACCCCCAGATCAGCCCGAAACGAGTTTGAATGAAGAGGTTCAACAAGTTGTCGGACAGTTATCTCGTTTCTGGGGCGGATTCAGGAAACAGGTATGTTACAAGGCATCACCCCATCTCCAGTTTCTCAGTCAGTGACCAGCCCGCCAGAGTCAGACGGTCCTTGAGAATGCGCGCAAGGACTTGAGTGAGGCAGTCACGCAAGCGCAGAAGGAGCTCAGCAAGTTCGCCGAGTCGCCCGAGGAGCCAGACGCAGCATCTGCTGAGAATGCAAGTGAGCCTTCTGCTGGGATTGAGGGGGACGAGAGGGGCAGCGAGGATACTACGCCCTCTGCGAGCACACCTCCGGGAGCCGTTGCGCCGTCGTCCGAGGACGCGACCCCGGAAGCGAGCACTTCACAGCCGCAGACTCTTCTCTCTCGTCTCCAGGCAACCTTGCCGCCCAACCTCGTCTCCTCCGTGCAGGACAAGCTCCCCGAATCACTAAAGCACGCCCGCGCGACCTCACTCTCCGCCGTCGATTTCGCCGCGCTTCGAGGTACGATCGCAAGCGAGCTCGCGCGCGTGCAGGGTTCGTCCGAGGAGCTTCTCCACCGAGTGCAGGGCCAGAGCGAAGAGCTGCTACAGCGTGTCCAAGCTGGTGATCTCCTCCAGCGCGGCGAGGGCCTCCTGAAGCAGGTTCAGGGCGGCGGCGAGGAGTTCTTCCGCGAAGCGGGCGAGTTCCTGCGCGACGCGGTTCGCATTGTCCCGCCCGATACATCCGAGGGCAGCGCGGGCGTAGTGTGGGACGGCACGGACGTGTGGTTGATTCCGACCTACACGGCTTCGACACCGACGGAGGGCACCTCGGGCGAGAAGGGCAAGGGCAAGGAGCGCCAGTCGATGGACAGCGTGCGGGCAGCCACACGGGCGCAGGCAATGCTCACACAGCTGCGGCACGACCCTCAAGTCGTGCGTGCGGATCCAACGGCGAACTCCACAGAGCGGGAGGCGTTTGCGGCCTGGATGGCGAGGGAGATCGATTCAAAGGGAGGGGTAGATGGGGTTGTATGGTCGAAGAAGATTGAGGACGAAAAGTCGGACAGGCCCGAGCTGGCGACGCTACTGGAGACCCTAGGTAGGCCTAGCGAGATGTTGCAGGCAATGAAGACTCAGACAACCCCATAGTTCCTTCCGAGGTAGATCTGCCCACCTTCTGGACCCGATATTTCTTCCGGGTACATCAAGTCGAACGTTCGGAGGAGCGAAGGAGAGCGCTGCTCCAGGGTATGTCCAGTCCATCAATTTCTTTCAGTCATTATCATAAGTACTGACAGTCCTCCCCAAGGCGCGACGGAGAATGAAGAGGATATCAGCTGGGAAGATGACGAAGACGAGGCCCCCGCTCCGTCCTCGGCAACTGCTACCACACAGCCAACAACACCACTCACGTCCACCCCTGCGTCGGCCATCCCAACAACCTCGGCAGCCGCGGCGTCTACTCCCACTGCATCCACCCCTACCACGGCGAGTCCACGCCAGAGCAGCGAGGAGAGCTACGACGTTGTCTCCTCGCAGGTGAGTCGGACAGCGAGTACTGTCGACGTCGCCGAGGCAAGAGAGCCGGTCGCCGCTAAGGAGAAGGCTAGTGCGCCGCAAGACGAAGATGACGCAGAGGAGGATGACGACGAGGAAGATAGCGATTGGGAATGAAGAGCCGAAGTCCTACGTAGGTTTGTATGATAGTTGGTAGACCTTGCTACGTTTGCGTTCTGCGCTCACCCGTATGTAGCCCATGACCATGCAGTATGTCTGGATATAACGTGATATGCCACTTTGTTGCCCCACCGAATTCTGAGCGGATGGTGTTGTCCGGTCCTCGAAATCGAGTATTGCACATGCATGGTAGGCCGGGGACAGGCATGTCATACAATGGACACCCGGGGCCAAATGTGCAGGCAATCGTTCGTTGAGGACAGTAACAGCAAGCCAAAGCCAAAGCCAAGGCATAGTGCTTACGACGGAACATGCGCTCCGTTTCGGCTGATGTTCAAAACATGCATACCAGAACATGCTCAAAGAGGATAATGGGAATGGGGGACTTTATGACAAAATCGCAAACTACACTATATACAATTGTACGAGCAAATATTACGATCTAGTAGTATATATATGAACTACAACATTCGCATGTACTTTCTACACTTAAGGTCGCATATTGGCAACTCGCGATCGGGCACACCAAGGGATCAATCGATCACTGATGCCACTCGTCCAGTGTACTCTGACGGCCTTCAGACGCTTCGTTGGTTTCGCTCTGTGCAGCTCGGCGCCGACTAAACAGCGCGACGAGATCTATGGATGGGAGGTTGGTGGTGTGTTTAGAACGTCGAGGCTACAGACGCACCCTGCAATCTCGCCTGCTTCTTCATGCGCTGAGCCTCCTTGTTCTTGATCCCAGAGAAGGCATGGTCAATCAGCTTCTTTTTCTTTTCTTGTATATCAATGACCTTGAATGTATCCTCGTATGAGACTTTTCCCAGAATGAGGCATCGCTGTAACCTACCTTCGACTCGACGGTATTCTCAGCGATCAGCTGATACACGTGGACAGGTTTAGTCTGACCGATACTGCAGATACGGTCAACGCCTGAGGGTAACGAACACCGTAGGCAACGTACCGATTGCATCTGTCAATGGCCTGGGACTCAATGCCTTCTTGCCACCACCTTACCGACAATGTAGTTGAGCAGACGATCCACAAGAGCGGGCAATGAGACTCACGGATCCATGCTGTGTAGGAGACCGTCAATCTTTCGAGAACCATACAAGGTGAGAAAGAATACTCACAGGTACACGTTGTTTGCCACAGTGAGGTTCAGGCCCAATGCGCCGGCCTTCAGCGAGAGGAGCATGACCTTCGGATTGACTTCAGTCCCGAAAGCGGACCCATCGAGATACGTCGATGTGGAGGGAGGAGCGGCACTGATCCTCGTCTGCTTCTTGGCCTTACCCTTGCCCTTCTTACTCTTACTCTTTCGTCGCGGTGCCTCATCGTCGTCGGCGTCATCGATGAAATCGTGGTCGTCACCATCGTCCACAAACGTGTAATCAGCGTCGGCGTTATCATCGTCCATGGCTGCGTCACCTTCCACATACGCAGCTGCAGTCGATTTCCGCGTGCGACGTGCAGGTAAATTGTCGGATTCTTGGCTTGCAGGAGGGGTAGCTCTGCCCCGACTTGTAGGTGCTCCCGTTGTGGCGGTCGGCATAGGCGATGAAGATGAACCGTCCAGTGGAACACTGAAACGGGCGATGGCTTCTTGGCGGCGGCGAGCAGACATCTTGCCGTCGAAGCGAATGTACGGAATGCTGCATATACATGAGACGTGATGTGACACATGGGTACATCCTCCACATACCCTGCTCTTTCTAATGCTTCTGCGATCTAAGTCGGGGGTCAGCCAAGTGGAGCAGTACGACCTCGTTATTGAACACACCTTGTCCAGGAACGATGTAAACTGCGAGAATACAAGCGACTTTTCGGTATCAGGGGTGAGTTGTAATAGATGAATGAGTTCATCTATCTTCGCAGAAGAACCGGAACGCAGATCATCTACGTCTTCGTCTTCGTCGTCATCTTGGCGGATAGGTGCTTGAGTCAGTTCTGTTGGCGGAGGCGGTTCGGTAAGGTCCCCCAATGTCAGGGGACGCCGATCCTGGCCACGTATAAGATCAACAAGCCATTTCATGACGCATATATTCACATACCATCGGGCATTTCTGATCGCGAGCGACGACGGTAGATATACTGTGTGGTATTCATGAGGGGCCAACTCGGGAGCTGTAGTAATGCAACGTACCACTCCAAGCAGAACATGTGTGCACAGCTCGTGATCCTCGGGTCTCGCAGGATGCCGAAACACACCGGGCACTCTTCGTTGTCTTCTATACCTTGCGCGAGAAGCGCTTGTAGCCTAGCCCTGTCCTCGGCGTTCAGCTGTCGCGTAGGGACATCTTCTTGCGCTTCTACGATGCGCAGCTGTTCTAAATAGTTTCGCGGAACAAGACCCGGATGCAGTACGATCTGGCGCAAACGCGTGAGCAACGACAAGATGTTCGAGGTGACCTAGATGTCGGCATTTGTTGTCAGCACCAATATAATACAACCTAAGGTGAGACTTACGACAGCAGAGTTTTGGCCGTGTTTATCCACAAGGTTGCTGATGCGGTCACCAGAAAGCTCCTCGACAGCATCATAGAGTTCCTACTTTGTGTAAGCTATACCGATTATATCCATCATCAAAAGAGCTGCTGACCCTAGCTTTGCCCGTGAGCGTGACGGGCATGACGGTGATGTCCACCTAGGATATCAGGGTCAGCTAGGATTATACAGTAAGGGGAGAAAGACATACCGGTGGCAATGGCACCAAGGTCTTTCCATCCTTGTCTTGCATCTGCAACAATGTATCAGCCATGTCTTCTCGCGTCATACAGCAGCATACTCACCTCCTTCGTACGCCGGATACAGACATGGCTCATGACAGCCTGACACAATGATCATCCCTTTCCAACGACGTTATGATCAAGCAGAAGACTCACTCGAAGTAGCTCCGCACCATTGTTATCTCCGTCCTTCAAGGGGCGCAATATCAGTCGCTTGAACATATCCTCATTGTCCAGAGGGTGGCAGATTCTCAAGAACGTGAGAATGGTACCGAGATCCTATTAGTGCAGTGCGTTCAGCCCAGCACACATCCGCAGGGGAAGCATAGTCACCTTCGGAGAGTTGATCTGCGGATGCACATGTCAGTCAGTATCGAACGGCAGAGTATATATGACCTACAATGGGTGTCCCTGTGAGGACCCAGCGCCGTTGGGCATTCAACGCACACACAGCCTTGGCCATCTTTGTTCGGGGGTTGCGGATGTTATGCCCTTCGTCCAGTACAACACGCTACGAAGCAATGCACAGTGAGCTTCATCACACCGACATCACATATGCACAGCCTCACCTTCCACGAGAGCTGGAACAAGCTGCCCTGCGTCTTCCTCTTCTTCTTGGTAGAGCCGTCGTCGCCCGCGGGCGCCACCGAGGCGTCTGCATGCTCGTTCGTGACCGTCTGGTAGGTGGTGATCACGATGTCGTATTTCTTCAGATCCTCTGTCGTCATAGCGCGTGTCGCGCCATAGTAGACACACGATGTCAGCGCCCCAGGTTGGACATGGTCCTCGATCTGTTTCTCCCAGTTGGACAGAACGGACAGTGGCACGACTGATTCGACGCAGTTTTGTGAGACACGGCTGGTAGATGGTCACCGACAAAGGGACGCACCTATCAGGGTTGTGTTAGAGAAGTCTGGCGGCACATCAGACTTTGTTGCCAAGACTAGCGCGAGCATAGTCAACGTCTTTCCCTGTAGATTGCCAGTAAGAATGGTTGGTTCCGCGAAACGTCAGTTGACGCTTACCAGGCCCATGCTATCAGCGCACAAAGCACCACGACCGAGGAAGGGTGGAGCTTGCTGAGGTGTCTTGGTAGCAACTATGCATGCATGCACGCTCAATCGCCATGGCTCCGGGTAGAGCCGCCGCACTCACCATTGAAGTAGACCGACTGGATGAATGGTCAGTCGAAGCATAGAAGCGGGACGGCGGGGCACATACCTTCCCATTGAGCTTCTTGACCTGCCAGAATTGCACTGGTTTATCTGTCTCCTTCTTCGGCAGTACAGGATACTCGCGCTCAACACACCACTGCAATCCTTGACTCTACGCCCATTGTCAACACTAAGCGCGTTCCACCCCAAGGACGATCACCATACCTGGTGCTTCAGCAGGTTGACCTTCAGGTCGCCGCTTCGGAGACTGGGCGGGCTCGGGTGCTCCGGGAGCTCCAGGACGTCCGCCACAGAGCAGAGCGTGTCCAGCAATGAGCTCCTTCGGCCCTCATCGTCGACCTTCTCGAGATTATTCAGGATCTGCCGCAGCTCCGCCGATTTGGCCATCTCCTCCGCCTGCTTGCGCGCGGCCGCCTCGCGCGCGGCCAGCTCCGCGGGCGACACCTGGCTCACGGGCTGCGCGTGGCCCGATTGTGACGACACGGGGTGAGCACCGTATCCGCCGTATGCGGGCTGCCCGCCGTAACCGCCATATGCGCTTGGGCCTCCGTACCCGCCGTACGCACCTTGCCCGCCATGCCCACCATATCCACCGTAGGCAGCGGGCCTGCCGCCCACACGAGCCGCGGACGACTGGGAAGCAGGAGGTACACCGACGGATCTCAATGGAGCGCCGGGAATCTGAGTAGTACCAGTCCCGTTCCTTTGCGGGAAACCGCGCTGACCAGGCGTTGCCCAGGTCAGCTTTGGCTCGAGTGTGGCTCTCTGATTGCCAGAGCCGTAGATCTTGACCGTCCTAGTGTACCACAGATTACTGCTCAGTCCTACCAGCTGGCGCATACCACTCACATGTCCAATTGGTAGTGCCTACCCTTTACTAAAGGGTGACAAGATCAATGGAGAGTGCATGGGTGAAAGGTGGGTCGTATACGTACAGTTGCCTTCTTGCATGACACCCTCAACGGTGATGAGTCCTTGGTCGAGGAGCGGGGCGAGTCTAGCCGCATACTCTCTCTTGACATGACCGACCTGAATACCGCCGATGTTCTTCACCTGAATCGCATTCCGATCGAATTTATTGTGAGGCTCTCGGACGAGCCGCACTTCCTCTCCGGTTCCGACGAGTCCTAAAATTGATTCAATCTCACGTCTAGTTTTCTCTCCGAGTGGTTCGGCGCACCAGTATAATACTGCAGGCCAACAACGGGTACCTTCACCATGCAATACAGCTCATCCAGCGCATCGTCAACGTCAATGACCGCGTTGTTCTGCTCTTCCTCAAATCGATCCGAGAGGCGACGAAGAGGCTGGCTCGCAGGCGGTTGGCTCGCACTCGGCTGGGACATCGACGGCTGGGACGCTGCCATGGCTGCTTCGAACGCAGCCTTCCGCTTCTTCTGACTGGGCCCAGGTGCGGAAGCTCCAGCTCCCACTCCCGTGCTCTGCGGCTGACTGGAACTTGGGGTAGACGGAAGACTTGGTATGGAGACCTGTCCCTTTGCTGTTGCGGGTACATCAGCGGGGTCTATGCGCCGAAGACCTACGGCGAGACGTATTTTTCCTTGGTCTTCTTGTCTGAATGCGCACCAGTTGATCAGTGTTCCGAAAAGGGACTCTTTGGCAAAACAAGGGAGAACGACGGTGTCCAGGAGCGCGAGGAAATCTTCGGATCAGTAATAGTGTATGATGAGACTTACCGAAGGGCATTGAACGTCGGGATCCGTTCGAGCTGAGCCCTCGAGAGCTTTTCTAATATGTCGGGCGTCACGCAGCCCCTGTACGTGAAAGAGATGTTTGGGAGTGTGCGCTTTCTGCGATAATCATGACGGCTCACCAATGTCTCCATTCCACCGTCTCTCCGTACGCGCCGAGCTTCACTTGGCCATACCGCAGGTCTCCCAACGCAATTGGCGACCCTTTGCATGGCGGGGGCCCGTGGCACTTTGCTCTGCTACTCTTGCTATACTGCAGAGCCGTTAGAGAGAGAAAGTGGAGAAAGGAGGCACGGCACCAACCTCGAAAGTGTGCGTAGTGGACATGGGCGTGATAGAGAAAGGAAAGTCGCATCCGGGGCTGAGACTCCGCTCGACTCGGACTCGGCGCGTTGCGTCACGAAGAAGTCACTTTCACGTGCGCACTAGTACTGCGGTCACAACGTTAATGCTTCAAGTCGCTATTTTCTAAGTCTGCACTGGGCTACTTCAAGTTGTTACATAGTGTGGCGTTCATATCGGTTCTTCACCTTCTTTCCGCTTCGAGGCACTGCACTGCGTCCCTCTGTGAACGGGACTGGACGAGTCAAACCTCAGCGTTACTTCGCCCTTTGCGCCTCAGGCTCGAGCCACTCATCAAGGCATGGCACTGTCGGCAGCGCAGAGTTGATTCGATCACACCGCGACACCGGTGTGATGCTTCGAGGATTGGAACGGGATCTTGGTGTGGGGTGGGCTGACAGTTATCCCAAGTTCGCATCTAGACTCAACGGCCGACGGTACACTTAATCCGTGTTGAACAACCTGGCGTCAGCCCCCTCGAAGTATATAAGACCCTGGTTGGCTCCTTGCTATTCCCCGTTCTTTCTCAGCTTCGTACAACCACTTGCACCTCACCTCGACCTACCACAGCCGTACCTGACACGAATCAATGGCCCTCCACCGTATCATGGCCGCGTCTTGGCGGGGCATATATCACTTCCCATATCTATTCCAACTTCTCTTCGTCTTCGTACTCATGCGTATCCTATCTATCGGCGTTGTATTGGACCGTCGCCTCCTGGACCTACATCGACTCGCTTACGATCCACAGTACTCTGTGCCTCCAATCAGACAAATCCTCTTACCGGAGCTCTTCGGCACGAACGGCGCGATCATCATGGCCGCTCTCCAGTACATCGGCATGTTCCTTCTCATGGACGTCTCCTGGATATTTGGCCGGCAGGCTGACTGGGAGAGTAACGTCTATGGGTATGCCTGGCGCTGCGCGATCCCGGCCGTCGTAATGTCCGTGGTCGAACGAGCAGTCGTGGCAGTCGATGGCTTCCATGTGCTGGACATAGTGTCACTGTGCGTCGGTACCTGCGCACTTTCGTGCGTTGTCTGGCCTGTCCAGAGAGTGATCATGGCCAACCGAGACTATCGCATTCACGTGAGTCCGGCTATCCCACCCTCACGTTGCGACATTCTCATATTGTATTTGATAGCTCGGGGCATTCTATCGTGCAATCCGGATAGCCGACTCGCTACCTATCGTTTCCCGTGGCACCGCCCCATCCAAAGGCGCGTGTCCGACCTGCTTGGTGCGCTTTCGCGACGTCGCTGGCCAGCTTGTGCGGATCCCACTCTGTGGTCACATATTCTGCAAGAGATGGTAAGTTATCGCTTTCGCTTGCCCATAATACTACTCGTTGCTCACCACCTTCCTATGGCAGCGTGGTTAGGTGGATTTTGCGGCGGGTAAGTAGTCTATCTTGAGCGTGGACCGGATGCTGAGCTTAGTTGCAGGGTGCATACTGCCCGATGTGCCGCTTTGACTTCTACCGTGGCTACGCGGCTGCGACAGACCCTTTCCGTAGCCTCTGGGCCTCGCTCCGTTTCATTCGCCGAGCCCCTGGCTATCTCGTCGACACCGTCGGTATCATCGTGAGCGGGGTCCCGAAGTTCCTATCCTTCGTGATCATACGCGCCCCCCGCACCACTCTTAACGCTTGCCGCTCCGCTTTTGGGTATATCTGTTGGCTACGCAACCACTTGAACGAGCTGCATGACGGCCCACCGAGCCCGGTATACCCCAACAACGGACGCACTCACAACAACGCCGACCTCTTTGTGGTCAAGGAACAGTTGAAGACGGTGCTGGGGATGATACAGACCGAATCTGCGCAGACCGAACGACTGGCTACCGACATTAAGGGACTTGCGGAAACCCTCGAATGGCTGAACCGCACTCACGATGGCACCGCCACTGGGCAGACAGCTGGATCGACCACGAGCGCAACCCCCCCCCCCCTGTAGGCGTTGCGGTTGCGCGTAAAGTCGCGTGTCGGCGGAACGACACGCCAATAAGGGGGGAAGAGGAAGGGTAAAGGGACCATGGAGAAGGAGGACAGGAAATGGAAGGTGGCAACAACCACAGTCATAGTTTGGTACGTGCCCTGTCTCCAGGAGGACGGACTTTGCTCACCACAACGCCTACAGAACATTGCTCTCCGGAAGAACTGCATTCCTGCGCACTCTGGAGCATTCTTCTTTGCATTTCAGAGCGGGTGGGTTGGAGGAAAACACGAACACCGTCCTGTTTCTCTACTCTTGTCGCGCTCGTCGGGTATTCACAGGACGCACAGGCCATATTACAACACAACAATCGCACGGGAGCCTCATTCGACCGCGGTATCATGTTGCTGTTATGGCCTCGAAGATTCTGTATTCGAGCCGCTTCTTAACGCTGGAGGAATTGACCAGGAATATATTGTCACGCAACTAGCGCGAGTGTACCGAGACTAGACTATGCAAGAGCGCTTGGACCTCGGATTCGAGACCGGTGTACCGGGCACATACTAGTGTCTAACGTCGTTAGAAGCATCGAATGGACGGACTTGTGTGTACTGTACCTGGCTCAATCCCGGGCTCACACACCTTTCTGTCCCTTCTGGTAGGTATGTCTAGACGGAAACAAAGGTATCAGTTGGGGACAAACGCGGGATGATAATGATGATGAACTCCGCATTTATATACCGCAACAAGCAAACGCAAATGGTGCTAAGACGCGGTCCTGACATGCTACTGGGTAATACTGCAGGCAGGCTATGGTGGGGGCATCGGGGTGAGGACTTGAGGTTTATGTAGTAATGTAGAGGCAACGATATATTTAGGAGAAACGCGGGAGATACACTGAGTGCGACACTGAC
The DNA here is from genome assembly GCA_000344655.2 of Fomitopsis schrenkii. Taxonomy (NCBI): domain Eukaryota; kingdom Fungi; phylum Basidiomycota; class Agaricomycetes; order Polyporales; family Fomitopsidaceae; genus Fomitopsis; species Fomitopsis schrenkii. Next base: position 106,571 of record KE504134.1, read on the forward strand.
AACCATTTGAAGCGCACGTGGCCCGCCGGCGCACCAAGGCAAGCGATGGTTCACTAGTAGACAACTATCTAGCCCTATCCAGTCGTAGAGTGACGGTTCTCAAGCCAGAACATTCTTTGCGCATTTGCGCGATCCCTTGCGGAGTCGGCAGTTCGCCCGTCAGATCACACTCCAGCTTCAAGCTCTGCAACATAGGCCAGCGCTTCGCCATAATAACGAGGTCGGCATCCCTGCACTCCAACGGCGTTCGCGTGTTGCTCAGCTTCAAATCCTGTATGCTGCGCGCGCAGAAGAGGGGCCTCAGGACGTCCGACACTCTTGGAAAGCCTTTGAAGGCGTCGAAGCATTCCACGGTCAAGCGCGTTAGGGTGCCTGAGCAGCGCTCGCTCGTTGGACCGAGAACAAGGTGCATTGTACGTTCGAAGTCGTACACGCAGAGCGAGAGGTGGCGAAGTCGAGAGGGTGCGATCGTTTCCACCGCGCGACGCATGTCCTCCGCACCTCCACACAGCCGGAGATACTCCAAACACACGAAGCCGCCTGGGACAGGACGGGCCTCGCCAGTGATATCCTCTGGCAGGTAAAGCGTGTGCAGGTGCGGGAGTCCAGCGAGGGAGCGCAGGGCGTTCGTATTGCAACTAATTGAGTACTCGAGGTCAAGCGAGCGTGGGCTTGTGAGCGGGAGGATAAGCCGGACGTCCCACTCGATCTCCTCGACTGCTAAGCGCAAGTGACCGAGCTTCGGTGAGGACAAGCGTAACTTCGCGAGCACGGTCCCTAGCATGTGCTCCTCGGGCTGCATGAGCTCTGGTGGCCATGGGACCTCCTCACCGTACTCTTCATCACAGAGGTTGTAGGTGAGGGAGCGCAAGGATGGGTCGATGACCCAGAGCGCTAGTAGTGGTGGATTGACTGGTGAACGATCGAACACGAGGGTCTCCAGCGAGGGGAGCAACGGGCCATGGATTCCGGATTGCTCTAGATGCGTGAACAAAGCGGGGTGGATTTCCGAGGGGTGTTCTATGTTGAGTACGCGGACGAAGGCAGCGCACTGTCGGAACCGTGCGAGGTCCCAGGGCGCAATCCGCCCGTCGAAAGCCTAGGGCGCAAGGAGTACGTATTAGTTGGTTTGCACCAGAGAACGACCAGCTAAAGCCTTCACCTTCTACCGAAAACGACTATACAATCCGTGCGGGTCAGGGTAGGCTTCGGGCTTGTCTCCGTCGGTCCATACGACTCGAAGGGGCGCGAGAAGAGAAAAGAGGGGCGTCAACGAGGGCAGTCTCCTCCACAGCAGTTTGATAGCGATGTGGGAGAACGCCCTGCACGTTCGAGCTAGGCGGGCAAGACTTCTGCTCCCCCCAGGCACGAGAGTCGTCGATTGAGAGAGAGTATTGGCAGAGCGCGGGGGCAGCACGGGCACCGCTAAGTAATGCAGGACTTCGTAGACGATGTCATCCATACACAGTGCCCGATGGACCACAGATGAACTGTCGGGCTTTGCGAGGTCTGCTACGTCCCACGGAAGTACCATCCGCAGTTTTGGCAGAAACACAGTACTCGATGCTGGCGGACGAGGCAGGTATCGGACAAAAAAGAGTTGCCACATTTGTTGATGGACGTAAATCATCGGGCAAGACCTTCAAAATTTGCCAGCGCTACGCTGCCTCTTTCCTCTCATCCCCGTCGCAGTGACTCACGTATCTGGCCCAGCTTTCTCCCTCTGAGCGACCTCGCTCGTACATGATCTTCACGCAGAACACTCGCGACGAGTGAGTACTTTTCTTTCTCCTTTTTCTCGGGTGCTCAGCCTCCCTCCTCCAGTTACCTTAGCGATCTCGTTTTCTCCCTGCTCAGCCACTAAATATTTCTCGTCACCATGTTTGCTCGACCCCTCTCTCGCGTTCCTCGTTTTTATCGGGGTCTTGCCACCCATGCCAATATCCAGGGTAACCCTTCGATTCCGGCCGTGTTGCATTTGAAGACGGGTCAGTCATTCCAAGGTCGTTCCTTCGGTGCACCGCGTAGCGTCTTCGGTGAGACCGTGTTTTCCACCTCAATTACATCGTGTATGTGTCTTTTTTCCATCCCACGGCCCCTTCCTCACACAAACGCAGACACGGAGTCGATGACAGACCTGTCATACCGCGGGCAGATTCTTGTCTTCACCACACCCCTTATCGGAAATTACGGTGTCCCCAACAACCGCGCCCCCGTAGACTCGCGTGATGTCGGGGTCGTCCTAGAGTCCGAGTCCATCCAGTGCGCTGGCGTCGTCGTCGCTGACGTGGCAGAGAGGTATTCGCACCACGCCGCCGCCGAGAGCCTGGCGTCATGGTGCGCGCGATACAATGTTCCCGGCATCACCGGTGTCGACACCCGCGCCATCACGAGCCTGCTCCGAGACCAGGGCACGACGCAGGGCCGAATCGCGGTCGGCGCCGACGCCAGCCTGCCGCCGCCGCAGGCCGAGGAATACTGGGACCCCACAAAAGAGAACCTCGTCGCGCAGGTGTCGACCAAGGCACCGTACGAGCTGAACGCGACCGGCGACGTCAAGATCGCGGTGCTCGACTTTGGCGCGAAGGCGAACATCCTGCGCGCGCTCGTGCGGCGGGGCGCTGCGGTGACCGTGCTGCCGTGGGACTACGACTTCAACGCGGTCCGGGACCGGTACGACGGGCTCTTCCTGTCGAACGGGCCAGGCGACCCCGCGCACTGCATGCCCGCGGCGCTGCACCTGCGGCGGACGCTGCGCGAGTGGGACAAGCCGGTGTTCGGGATCTGCATGGGCCACCAGGTGATCGGGATGGCGGCGGGCCTGGACGCGTACCGGATGACGTTCGGGAACCGGGGGCACAACCAGCCTGTGCTCGCGCTTGCGTCGTCGGGCAGCATCCGCGCGGGGCGCGTGTACGTCACGAGCCAGAACCACCAATATGCGCTCCGGCTGCAGGACCCGTTCCCCGCGGGCTGGGAGCCGTTCTTCATCAACTGCAACGACTCGAGTGTGGAGGGCATCAAGAGCACGGCAGAGAGCGGGAAGAAAGTGTGGGGTGTGCAGTTCCACCCGGAGAGCGCGGGCGGGCCGTTGGACACCATCGAGGTCAGTGAGCGAGTGAAATACGACGCAGTTCGGGCTGACTTGCGTGCGCAGATGTTCACGGACTTCTTGGCTGAATGTCGGGCGCACAAGTTGCAACTCGGATTGAAAACGGAGGAGATCCCGCAGCTGGCTCCGGAGGTATCGCTGCCTATTGCTGCAACCGCGTAATGCTCGTCGTCGGAGTAGCTGTCTTTAGAGATGTCGTGTATTTGCTCTTGACGGAATGTAATACAGTGTGTTTGCTTGCTGAGCGTGTGCGAAGACGAAACTGTCGGGAGTCCTACGCGTACAACTGTCTCATGCTTCAAACGATGAGCGCTTCTATGCTACTGTGAGCATGAGATATGTAGCAAATCTAGCAATGGTGATGTGTATATTACATTGGTTGTGAATGCGACAGTCCAGCCAGATGCAGGAAACAGAGACGAAAATGACGAATGCGACACCAAACCTCCAGAAGCCAAGACAGATACATTTCTCCGCAATATCACCTCTTCCTCCCCTTTGTCTTAGACGCCACCTTTGCTCTTGGTTTCTTGCTTGAGCGAGAAGGCCCCTCGATGATCTGCACCTCATCATCGTCTTCCGGCTTGCGCTTGGTAGAGCTCGTTGTCGCAGTCGCCACCGCAAAGTCAAACGCGTCCACATCAATGGGCTCTGAAGCTGTCGATACCGACAGGCGACTCAAGGGATGCCCCACCGCGGTACTCGTAGCCGGGCTCTGCCGCCGCGAGCCCGACGAACTCGAGCCCGCCATGCGCACCGCACCCGACCGGTTAGAGAGGGCAGGTGATCCCCGGCGCGACGCACCCTGATATTGGCCCACGGCGTGAGCAGCAGGGACACCTGCCTGCTCGTCGTCGTGCCCCGCGCCCAGCTTCGACTCGTCGCTGAGCAGGACTCGCGCCTCGCGCCAATCCCGCGCGAACACACTCTCGCCCGACCGGTCGTCCTGGAACGTCCTAAGTACCGCATCGACGCGCTGATCGCCGCGCGCATGTGCGGGGACGAGGATCTCGCCAGTCGCGCGCGCCCCGAACAGCTCGAGCGCGAGGCTCGCGCAGTTGCGCACGCTCGCGTGCTCCTCGATGCGCGTGCCCGCGCGCTCGTCCGTGCGCGGGTTCACCTCGCCCGGCGGCACGTCTCCGAGGTACTCCGTCCACTCCCAGGGACGGTTCTGCACAGGCTGTACGATCGTCATGGATCCCGACGCGTCGCGCGTGGCGTAAGCGAGCCCAGCGACTGCGGGGTTGAGCTCGACGTACGGGAGAAGCGTTCGGAGCCGGGTGCGGTATTCTTGTGGTGTACCGGCGGGGAGTTGCGAGAGTTCTATCTCAGGGTAGTTCCAAAAGGGGTCGAATGTGGCGCTCTTGGGGTCCACGGGTGTTTCATCCAGCAGGTAGAGCAATGTATCGAAGAGGACAGGGAAGGCGACAGTATCAAGACCAGAACCCTCTGCATGAAGCTAGGATGCAGGTCAAATTAGCGTCGAATGCACTGAGATGAAAGAGAGAGTCTCACCATCAGTAAGTCGAACAGAGTCTTGCAAAGTGTCGAGCCGTGTTCCGTGGCTCGGGCTGTCCATGCGCCTGGGAAACCCAAGTCGAACTGTAACAGCCGGGCCAAGAAGATAATGCAGTGAGACGCTTCGTTCATTGAGTCTTCAGCGCCGTCTGAGCGCCCCGCAGACCACGCTTCTTTCATCTGCGCAAATCGACCCACCAGAGCCGAGAAGAAGCTGTCTTGAACAGCAGGATCTAATATCGGTAGCGTTGCACTGTCTCGGAAGCGCTCCACGATCTTTGACAGCAGTCGCAGGACTTCGCCCGTATTGGCAACCAATGCTTGGACATCATCTGCACTTGTTGGGTCGAACGGCTCCCGGAACAGTTCGATGATACGCTGAAGCCCTGCGTTGACGAACTAAACCTGGTGAGCAATATAGCTAGCTTTTCTAGCAGCGGATCGACACACCTTGCCTGCGACATCTCTACTGACTTCGGTCATCATTTCTGCAACAAAATCCACCTCTTCGGCTGACTTGCATTGGTGGAATACGAAAGTCCCGAGCCGGTCCAGCGAGGCATTTGCCGCATGGCGCGTGGCATCCCTTGACAACCCTTCTGCAAGCTGCTTCAAAGTTAGGCGCATCTCGATAGCAGTAGCAGCCAGCTTCCACGGAGTCAGCAGACATGACACCGCCGCGGCAAATCCGTCACCATCCTCTGCACCTGCCCGTGAATCAGTCTTCTGAAGGGCACGAGTCCGGAAGGTACTTACCTTGGTCAGGGTCACGCAGCATCAACCGCAAGGCAGTAACCAGGTCTGCATGCAGTTCTTCGGATACGGTCCGGCTTTCAAGAAGCTTCTCAAACGCATATCTCACGGCATCAAGATCACGGTAGACCCCCAGTCGAAACACGCTGAAGCGGCATATCGACTCTCGCAGAGTTCGTGAGCCTTGGCGCGAAAGATCGGAAAGGAAGTGGTTGTGCTCGACAAGAACGAGGGCGGGCAGGTTGTCCACCAGCTGGGAGAAATGGGGCTCCCTGAATACATCTCGGCGCCGAGTCTGCAGGCCTTGCGCTTCGAAGATGTCAGAAGGAGGCAGCCCAGTTCCGCATTCGTCCTTCAGAAGCAGGTGTTCGAAGAGGGCGTTCACTGCGGAGAGGAGCACCTCTAGGCCCTGTCCTTGCTCGGGAGTCGAGGCGGTCGCAGCGCTCTGCCAAACGGGGTAAATTAGGCCTTGCAGGACCGTCGTGGTGGTAAGGGCGCCATATATGCAAAGCTGGAGGAGGACGACCATGAGGATATCCCAGACATCAACACTGAGGGCAGCCGCCTCGTTCTTGCCTGAGCCGAGGAACCATTCAAGTACGTGGCAGTCAAAACCCTGAGGGAGATGTTGGTCAACTTGCCACAGGAATTGAGCATAGTTCATGGCGCAAGCCCTCCGCCCGTCGACATCAGCGATCATGATGGGTATTTGTCGAAGGCTGGCGACAGTGTTGTCCCAGACAGTCCAGGCCCAATCTGGCGTTGTCATGTATTTGTACCACAAGCTCTTTGCTAGATTTGAAGGGGCCTCTGGGTTGCGATCGGTCGCCAGCAAGAGGACTTCGGGCAAATGCACTGGCACCGCATTGACGCTCTGATTCATTGGATGAAGGGCCTGGAGCAAATGATTGAGTGAATGCTGTTATGTGAGACTGACAGGCACCACCTACATGACTGTATGCGGATACGTCGTTCACAACTTGATCCCGTTGTGCTGGCTCTAAATAACGGCCCTTGTCCACTTGCGTTAGGAGCGACAACAACTGGCGACTGTGAATGCCCCGTCCCCTCCAGTACTGGTGCGCCACGTATAGCCCGGCTGCGACATGCTTCATCACGCCCATGCACGCCCAGATTTCCATATGTTGACAGAGGGTCTCAATGATGCCCACAAGGAGCTGGAGGGTGGTAGCACGCTCTAGGGTATATAGCGTGAGCTGTGGAGTGATCAGTGGAAGCAAGTTGTGAAGGACACAAGCAGTAGCGCACATCAAGCAGAGAACTGTAACACTTAGTCCGCGCCATGAGAATAGCCGATAAAGTGAATGTTCGCAGCACATCGCTGTTCCCATCGGCTAGTGCGCTTTCCTGGCTGCTCGCTGTCAGTATGAAGCAATGATATACGCCGATTACGTACCTAGCTATGTGCTTGTGGAGAATGGGTAGGAGCCACATACGTATTGTCCGAACTTGCTCATATCGAGGTGAAGTGAGCAATGCGGGGCAAATCTCCCAGAATTTGATGGTTGTGGCATGAGCATCACGACCGTTACCTATCAGAGGCGTCAGGGTACAAGCTAGAAAGAATCAGGAAACATAGTACAGACCGCCAAACACCTCGGGCAGGAGGAGACGTAATTCTCCTCGCATTTGGTGTTCATGCTGGTCCTCGGGTGTCTGTCGTGCCCGGACCTCATACAAGGTCAATTTGCGTTGACGAATCACTGACGCATCGGCGGTATGAAGGCAGGTCCACCTGAGAAAATCCCGGTGGCGCGAATGACCCTCCTGGTAATCCCGAGTTCAGTTAGCGTGTGCGCTCGATAGGCGCTGAAACGTTGCACTCACCTGACTGAACGAGAGCCCACATTCGCCGCGCGCTATGAGACGCTGTACATACTGCTGGTAAGAGAAGAGCCCCTGCTTGACGAGCTGGCCGAACAGAAGCGACACCGCGGGTAAATTCCCTGGGTCAGCAGCATCATCTGAGCCGTCAAGCCAATCGAAGACCTGGTCCTGAATGAACTGGTCTGGTGACTCCGCCTCATGGCGAATCGCGCGCTCGCCCGCCTTGCGCCGCCACTCCTCGAGGATGCACGACGCAGCATACGGACGGTGGTCGCCGTACTGCAGCGAGGTGACGCTCCATGTGAGCAGTATATCGAGCTTGCGCGCGAACGACGGGTGCGGGCCAAGGCAGTCCTCGAAGAAGGCGACGCTGCTGATGTCCGTATCGCCGGAGAGCGAGTTCAGAAGCTGCGGATCTACTTCAGCATGCGCACGCGTCCACTGGGGATATGCGGCCGACCTTAATATCTGAGAGCGCCGACGTGAGGCTTCCCACCACGCGCGGGGGCAAGCGGCGGAAGAGCATGCCCTCGTTCCGGCGCTTCACATCGGCGAAGAGGTACTGGAAGGTCTGTTGGAGCGCCTGGGCGCTCTGCACGGGGGTGCCTTCGGCGGGTGAAACCGCGTTGGAGAGGATGTCCCCAAGCAGCTCCGAGTGTAGCTGCCATGCGCGGGGACTGACGAATGCGTCTGGTAGCGCGAGAAACGAGCGCTTCCGATAGGAGATGTGTCAGTATCGCAAACCGTATCATTATAGCGAACGCGTACCGCTACTAGATGTCGCAATGTGCTCTCAACACTCGCAAGGAGGTCCCTTGCCACGGTTGACCGAATCTAGGGCAGAATAGTCAGCATCGCCCTCCTTCTGCCCGGCAGGTGGGCATAACGCGCCTCTTCGAGTCTGTTCAAGCAAGCATCGACGAGATGATGCGTGAGAGCACGGTTGATAAGCATCCCGTCGAGGTATTGGTCAGCCAGGCCGGCGACAAGAGCCAGTTGCGCAAGATTGCACGTCCCCGTCTGCTGGACGAGCCATGTCAGGAACGTGCGGTTGTCGACCAGGCCCTCGGCGTAGAACGTGCGCAGGAGCTCTAGGCTATCGGGCAGCCCGCGGTACATCAGTACATACAGTTCGAAGTCGGGAAGATGTCAGATATAGCGCACCAGTAGCTGAAGCGCGAGATCCACCGCTCCCGGGGCTGCGGATCTGCGAGCATGTTCTTGAATGTTATCTTGATATTCAGCCCGGGGCGGGGTGCGGTAGGGAGGGCGATGTCCGCGAGCTGCTTCTTCATGTAGCTTGTTACCACGTTCGCCCATTCGATGCTATACTGTGTTGGGTTGTACCCCGGTTTGTTGCGGAGACCAGCCTAGACAATTCTTCAGTAAAGGTCGCACAACCGTGCCATAGCTAACCCAATGCTGCTAGTTCCACCCTTGCGTGTGCGGATGCGGGAGGATATATGCGCTTCAGGCAGGGGCTAACAATGTGGTGTCAAGTGCGAAGCCGGTACTTACAGATTCGTTACCGCCGAACACGCGGAGGAACCAGACGGCGCGCTGGATCTCCACCTTGTTTGAGTGCAGGAGGTCGAGGAGATCGTGCCCCTTCGCGCCGTGTGGCACATTCTTGCCTAGCTTGTACAGTGGCACCTCCGTATTAGCGAGGTCTGCGAACCACTGTTGGCGTTTGGTCTCGTTCAGCGTTACCCGCGACGGCATGCGAAACGTTGAAGCCCTATGAGTTGGTCAGATCCCGTATTGCACGGCATAGCGAAGACACATACGGGACGGGAGGAATGTTCTCGGCTCGACGCAGAAATATCTTGTTCATCAGGTCTTCCAGATGTTGTACTTGCTGTCGGCCGTCTCGAGTCGGGTCATGCGCTGTGTACGCCTCGGCCTACACATGCCACTGAGCATAGTAGAAATGGCATTAGGTTTCACGCAACTGACCGAAACCACGGGTGGCAAAGTGAGTCCATTCTGGACAGCACTATGTGCGAGATTCTCTTCTACATCTCCTGGACGAGGAGGATAGAATCCGGTATAGCCTACCAAACTATGCGTCAGTTTTACGCAACAGACTTGAGTATGTACCTTACCTAGATCTGCCGATGCGTGTGTCTTCGGCAACCATGGAGGGGGACGTAACTCGTATACAGGCAGGGTCTCCCTTTCGCCTTTTGCCATATTGGGTATGACCTTCCTGAAAAGCCTTTTGATTAGAGAGTTCGTACAGCTGAGATGAAAGACCTGCTACCTGGGCTCGAAGCTTGAAGACCTGCCTCGCGCTGAAGGGTCTTTCCGCCTAACGGCGACTTGCGAAGAATATCGTGTGAACTTGAAGTGCCTCTAGCAAGGGGAGCTTCCAAGGACTGTTGCGGTGAACGATCGTATTCGCCCGTATCTGATCCCGAGCAGTGTCTGACGTCCTGCAACCTCGTGGTCACTGCACGGTCACTGCGTGCCAACTGCTACGGACATTGATATCCTAATAACAATATTGATGAGCACAACAGTCAACGCATTCCACATCCATATGTTCCTCACCACCGTTTCGTCCACGCGAGACAGCCGATCCGCGAGTCGGCCGTGGCTCAGTGAAGTCTACAAGCCACTCACTACAGTCTAGTCACTGCCAGTGTACCTGCGAATTGCCACCGGAGATGGGCACGGCAGCTTGACGGCAGCTCCCGGGGGCCGGCGTTGATGGCGTCAGCCGGCGTTCCCTCCGCACACGTCACATGCTGTGTGTGATCTCAGAAGGGAAGATGCGATCGGGACAGATCCCTATCTCATCGCACCAGACCGCCGCCGGCCTCTCCATATTTCTGCATCCATTTCACCGCAATCGAGACAGATACAGTCCAGCCAGCTTGCTGAATATGGCATACAAGGGCGGCATGGCACAGATACACTGCTGATAGAGATAGAGATACGATGCCAAAGGGAATGGATACGACGCGGTATCGCCGGTCGGTGAAGGATTCTGTTTCCTTTTACATAGACTACCGACCGTGCAATGGGCAGTTCGCACTGAAATAGACACTCTGGGGGCGCTTCCTCTCCATCTGTGGACTTTCCGCCGTAATCCGCGACGTATGCCGCCCACGTTCGCGGGTCATCTGCATACTACTGCGAGCTCGCCCACAAATCCCGCGCATATCGGCCCACATGGGGTTAGAGGCTGGTTCGTCTGGAATGGGCCGGGAGGGGACGGTGACATCGGAATGTACGCATTCCGTGGACCCTGAGCCGCCTGTTGCTCTAGATCTATTACTAGTGCAATAGCACGCCGATTCGGAGCACTTGTCCAGGACGGTAAGATAGGCCCAGCGCACTTTCGACGTAGTACTACTAGCGGCGCCTGAATGTTGTTTTCGTACTGGCGTGACGAATGGCTCGTACCAGCGGGGCTAGCACTCAGTGTTGAGATGCTTGATTCGCTCATTTCAGCTTTTTCAATGTGTCTAGGATGTTTTTACTAACGACGACAGAGGGGACCGAACAATGGTGTCGCAACTTGCGGAGGGCAGGCAGCGCTTGAGCCATATTTCAGCATGAGTACAACAGGAAAACCCCGCAATGGTCTCTCCTAACTTTGACCATCACACAGTAGCATAGTTAGGAGAGAAGAATAAACATTGTCCAGGAAAACCGAGCTCTGAAAAGCCTGGAGGCCATCTACCCGCCAAATGGGCGTGAAGCGGCGCCCGCCGATAGTAGTCGAAAGTGCGCTGGGCCTATCTTATACGGTGGTTCCCTTCCCCTCACCAGTCCGGCTCCGATCCCTCGCACTTTGGGTTGACTCGGGCGGCCGTCTGAACAATTGCCTAGGCTTCCACAGCAATATGTTGGCAATAGATTGAAACGATGTATCTCCACAGTTGACTTCGCGTCAGATGCGCCGATGCGTGAGTGCAGTGCATATCGTATTTCAGTTGGGCCGTTCACGTACGTAGGGAACGGCTCAGGCTATGTACCTTGGAGCGATGGCGGACTCGGACGTTGTCCACTGGCAACGTGACATCGCGAGATCTGCACTGTCCGCCGGGTGATGCTTGCAGCTCTGCTTGCGCATCTGCTCGAAGAGGCCGGATGTAAGTGCGGAGATAGAGTACGCTGGATCCCGAGTACCCGCGCCTACACGACCGTGTGCGCGGCGTGAAACCGGCAAGCGACGCATATCGACCACCTGTGGAACGTAGATGTGTCTGGGCCCAAGTAGTATCCCAGTCCTCGGGCTGGTTGAGCCTGAGCCTAACAATAGCGCTTGCGCCGTTTTGCCTACGCTGATATGCAGGGCCTGAAGCTTAAGCTCGTTGACTGACCTCAACGTGAGAGCCCTTCGCTCTTTCGCCGCGTCCCCTACAAATCCCAGCCTAGAGCGCATGCCGAGCACCGTGCCGCTCTATCACTGCGAACAGTAAGTTACACACTTGTTGTACGTATTCGCCGCCAATCGGTGCGCACATGGCCCTTGTCATAGCCGTACCGTACCCGCGCGGGCACGATACCTATAGGTAAGGCGTTGGTCAAAGCTCGAATGACCAATTCACACGTGCGAAAGCGTATGACCACCGATATATCCCCCGACGAGACGCATGGTGCCCCGCGCCCCTGTGCGGTACCGTCGCCTCCCCACCGACGCCCGTGCTGGTGGCCGGCAACCTTCCACCACTTGCGTGTGCGAATGACGCATGCGGTACACAAACCGCACTATCACTCTGCCATAGCGTGAGCCACCGGAGAGGCACGCGGCAGCGCCAGCCTCCCGGAGGACCCGGAGGAATAGCCGTCGCCCGATCAGGAAGGTCCGGTACGACGTCCAGGAACCGATCACAGATCTCTTCAATTAGCGCCAAGCCCAAGTTCTGCGGCAAGACGCGCTCGACCTCCGTGCGGAAGCATACCGCGCGCTAGGGGGGGCAGCGCCGCCTGTGCAGGCACCGTGCGTGCGCGTTGCTCGCGAGAGGCCGTCAGGGTGCAGGCGACTCTAGAGGGGGCGGAGACGGTCGCTGTGGTGGACGGCCTGGACGAGACGAAGCGATGGAGCGGCCGAGACCCCGCCGCGAGAAGGTGCGAACGGGTTTGGATTGAGTTTGGACAAGGGAGGCGGTCAGAGCACCGATCTGGCAGGTGCATATGTCAAGCTGTCTCCTGCCCTGCTCTCCTATCATATCTGACCGGCCCGCCACCGGAATGGATAGACCAAAGCCGCGCAGGAGGGTGCAATGGAACGCCGTTTAGTGGATGTGGGCTGTCTAGCTAGATAGTGGAGCACCCTGGAAATCATATTTCTGCGTGAGAATGTGGAAGGGAGGGTGGGCGTAATTGACGCACCTTGCTTGGTAGGGGATGCTATGTGTGCCCGGGGGCGCCAGCAAGGAGATGTAACTCGAATTAAGTGATAGGTCCGAGGCGATATGTAGGACTGGTCACCAGGTAGGTGGGCTGCACTACAGCGGATAGCTCATAGGGAGGGAGGGGCGGTCGGTGCGCACATCCGTCGTTGGTCGTGAAAGCGGTAGTGCTAACGCTCTTCCTGCAGCAGCTTCGGTGGCGAATGCAGATCGAAGAGGGCGTCGCTGGTACGTCACACCGAGCGGGGCCGCTTCCATAACGATTCGGGAAGGCCGTCCGAGGCAACACGGACGAGCGAGCTGCGAGCGTTCAGCGGCCGGGGCGCTGTCTTGCGCGCTCATGCTCGACCGTTTGTCCGAGGCTGGGCTACTCTTGTGGGCAGCAGCAGTCATACGGACACGGACGACACTTGAGCGAAGGGGCAGTGGTGCGAAACGGGAACCTGAGACTTGTACCGAGATGCATTGACATAATACCTGCACAAGCTATATATCGCATCGAGCAATCCAAGGGGGATCGCGGAGATATACTGGCATTGCTATGAGCCAATGGGAGCATATGGATGGAGACTTGCATTCATGCTCGGCGCTGCTGAATAACCCCAGTGAAGGGACAATCGGCAATGTTATCTACGAGCAACGCACATTCCGTGAGTAATGCAGCGCATGAGAATGGAAGGGATGATGCGCACCATGCAATATAACGCACGACTGCCTTATAGAGCCTGTAATATGGAATCGGTACTTTAACGCCATCGATCCGGGACCGCCGATGGTACAGCGTCAGGCTGGTGGCAGGGCGGGCGAGACTGTCAGTGGGTGCCCGCACGCAGCGTAGGGACGTATGCGGTGTGCTGTGCGACTGAGGCTGGCGACGGCGCGATGATGGCAGGCAGGGAGCCGGCGAGGAGGGCGGGGAGGCGATGTCGGTTTATTCGCAGGGACGGCGACGACCCGACCGGGTGGGTCACCGTAGACGCCCGTCCAGCCGGAGCCCACAACCTGTGGCCAATGTGTTTGACCCTCCGCCGGCCTTCACGCCATTGTTGCGGCCGCTCTTCCTTCCTTCCCACCACCACCATCCCCTCCCCGCCCATGTCGCGCCCCTCCAGCGTCGCTTCATCTACAGCGACCATGTACAGACCCAAGAAGAGGTACGCTCACCCCGCCCCCCTCCCTTCCTAGGTACTGCTGCTCACCTCCATCTCCAGGAAGATCCAACGCGTCCTCCTCACCGGGACCCTCCAGGTCTCTGGTCTTCCCAATCCACTCTCTTCCTCTCTATCTCTGACCCGCGTTGACAGGCTCTCGGCGAACTGACCCCCGCCCTACCGCCGACCCTCCCCTCGCCACGCACCCCCCACTCGTCTCAGGCTGCAAGATCCAAGCGCAAGCTCGAGGACGACGACGCCGACGAGCCACACTCCAAGAAGCCCCGAACCGCATCCACCACCTCCCAGACAGCATCGAGTCGCCCGCCAGTCCCGTTGTTCCCACAGTCTCGGTCAGGCACTCAGGGCCCGGCATCAGCCGCCACGACCCCGTCCGACCCCTCAGAGGACGGCGAGGCGAGAGAAGGGCTCCCGATCTACCGTAACTCCATCGCGGTCGTCTCGAATGTGCCCGTGCGGCGTCCACGGCGCCGCATAGTGCCCACCCACTACTGGGAGGAGATGTACACCAAGTACCAGGCCGAGGGCGTGCGTCTAAAGTACTCCGCCAAGGCCAGGATCGACTCGACCTATCCGTCGACGGACTCGCGCTTCAGGGCGTTGTCGAACCCGCCACCAGCCGGTACGGCGTACCACAAGTTCGGCCACCTCATGGCACGCTTGGAGTACCTCGACGCGTTGCTGTGTTTCACATACGCGCTCTGGTGCATTGACATGGCCAACACCGCGTGCTTCCGCCAGAACTGGCCACTGGTCCTCAAGCTGGTCGAGCAGGTGAAGGCGCAGTGGAGGAACGACGACGGCGAGGATTGGGAACGAGCGTTCCACGGCGTGATGTGCGTTCCTGATGTCGTACCCTCCGCTTGTCCATTGACCCCCCCATAGTTGCCTAGTTGAGGCATTCATCCACGGACGTAAATGGAGGTTCAACCTCCAGATCACCACTAGGGAGAGCGATCGACTCATGCGGATGCTGCAGATCCACCAGGACGCAGAGAACGAGAGACTCCGGCATCAGAGGCAGGAGCGGCAGGAGGAAGAGAAGAAGGCTGCGGAGCTGGAGAAGCAAGTCCAGATGCTGCCTTCGCCGGCAAGCAGCGCTGGCTCGACACCGAAGTCCGTTGATGGCTCGTCGAACGCAGCGGGGCCTCCCGCCACTCCTACGCCTGCAGCCCTTGGATCGCGGCGCCCCGACCCTCAATCACTTGAACAGAGGGAGGTACGTCCACCAGGCCACATCAACCTTGGTCACCTGGCGCAGGTGAATATCAACACCGTCGGGCCCTTTCGGTCCCAAGCGTTTGGTTTGTACGAGGCGAAAAAGGCGGTGGATATCGCAGGGAGGGTCATCACGCTGCCGATCATGGCTAAGCATTACCCTCGAACGTTCGCGCGCATGGTCTACTCAAGCTTATCGATCAACGACGAGCACGAGCCAGACTTCGACGACGAGGAGGGCGAACTGTTCTGGCCCGGTCAGGTCGTCGGGAGCGAAGGCCTCGGCTGGATCTGCTATATGGGCCGCGCGATGATCAAGGAGTACGCGAAGCAGTACGGCTACAAGGGCGTCGACGGTGCCCTCCCTCTTCCTGCTGGCTATCACAACTCTGAGGATCCACGCAACGCCCCATTACCTCAGGCTCAGGAGCCCACGACGGAGGCCGCTGCCTCCGCACGGTGACGTCATGTTCTCATCATTCGCAGAGAACTCAGCACTGTCGTCGTCGGATCCTCGTCTGGACGCTGCTCGTCATCAGCATGCTCGCTTCCGCCGCAGCGCACCCCGGTCCGCGCATAGAAGGCCCCCTCTCTGGGCCGCATGGGACCTGATGCACCCTCCTGCTGGCTGTCGAACCCTGCTGTCATGCTGCTCTCGCGCTCGTATTCTCCTCGTTATTTTCGTCGCACATCTGGACTGTATTGCTCCCCCACCTCCCGCGGCTGCCCCTCCAGCGCGGAGACGCTGCTGCCCGCAGGTGGCCCCGCCACAGGGCGCTCGGCCCCATCTGTATCGCTGCTCTCCCAGAGTCTGTATCCCTCCCGTCCATCGCAACGAACTACACACAACGCACGCTGTCCCCGCTGTCTCCGTCTGTGTACATTATCTGTAACATCACCACCCGGCCCGCCACACGACGCCCTTGCCGTCTCCCACCCATCAAAAGCCCGCTTCGCGTCGTCCCCCGGGATCATCGCATCATCCCGTGTTCGGGCTGCATCAGTACGTGCTCGCCTCTGGCCCGGCCGGCAGCGGCGCGCTGCGGCGCGAGTGTCGGTTCATCGCGCCCGTTCACTCGTCCCCATCCCATCGGGGCCGCGCGCCCGTCCGACGTAATCAACCGCCGTGACTCGCGGGCAAGGACATCGCCTTGTCGTCTAGCTATGAGTCCGCGCCTGCGGAGGCCAGTGCTGTTTCCACCGGCTCCGCATGAGCGCATAGAGGCGCGCTGATCGGGACGAGACACCGCGCGACGCAACGCTGCAACACATCGACGTCCCTCCCACCACACGGATCCGCAACCCATCCACAACGCATATCCCCACGCATTCATCTCTGGCGCAGCACACTTTATCTTCCCTGTCTATATCATACCCTCTATATCCCTAATTTTATCACTTCGTCCGTCCTCTGCATCGATATCGTCCGAGCCCACTTGTCGTCCTGCATCGCACGCATCACCCCTCCCCCTCGCATCCCTCACCCCGCATCCACCCTCACAGCCATACTTCCCGCCCACTCGGCTCTTCTTGGTGCGCACGCACACGCCTCGGCTCCGGTGAACATATGGTGTCTGGAATGTTACCTGTCTGCTCGTGTCCCCCGTGTCCCTGTCTGCAGTAGTGTTACGCTTTGGTTGTTTGTCTGTGTCTGTCCGTCTGTCTGTCCTGCGGTTATTATTTAACCATCCCTATCGGAACTGGAATGAACATCGTAGGGCTGGTCGGCCCTGTAACTCAGATTGCGATCGGTGTGATGCTCGTGTTGTTCTCAGCGTGCCATGCAGCCGTGATAATAGGTAACGTCACCGTAGCCGCGACGCGAACGGTTTCATTGTTGGTGATTGAGTGGTCTGATTGTCTGAGTCGTTTCCAAGCGTACCGCTGCAATCAGATTTGCAGTTTATTATTGTAGGGTAGGCTGTGTCAAGATGGTTTCTCAATCGGGCGACATGGCGACGGAATATGTCAATGTTCCACAAATAAATCAAGACCGTGGGCCTTGATGAACACGGTTAAAGTGGTTCTACTCAGCTCGAGCTCGCCATAGGGGAGGCGTGCGAGGCCGCCGGCTATCTAATATTTTAGGCTTTTGATGCGACTTCGATCAAGGCGGGATTGATGCGCCTGCCAAGCGCTTCCCCGTGGCCCTTTCTCGACCCGGCGCGATGCGAAGGTCGCCTGACTGGCCTCCGCTTGCCACTCGGCCGACATCGTCTTCACGAACCCCTGTTCTCCGCTTCGTATAAACACACACCGCTACACTCAGGGGCTTATTCGAATGCGATGCAGACTGCGCCGATGCTGAGGCCACCGACGACGACGGCTCAGAGCATGCTTTCGGACGGCGACCTGAGCAGCGACGACGTCACACTCACGAGCCCGCCGTCCGAGTTTCACCCTCTTTTCAACTCGTTCTCAGAGGCAGACATCATTCTAGGTTCGCGGGAGCGAGTCCTCTTTCGCGTGAACATCGCGACCCTCAAACGCACCTCCGCCTGGTTCCGCACGATGTTCTCCCTCCCCCCAAAGGCCACGCCCCCGCCCGGGTCCGCAGAGACGCTGTACCTGGACGAGGACACGCAGACCCTGGAGGGGCTCCTGCGCATGGTATGTGGCCTGCCCATCCCGCCGCTCGACAACTTCGACGACGTCGAGGCGCTGCTGCACGCCGCGGAGAAGTACGACATGCCCGGGCCCGCGAGCATCGTGCGCATCGCAGTCATGCGCCCCTCGTTCCTCAGCGAGCCCATCCGCCTCTACGCGGTCGCGTGCCGCTACGGCTGGGCCGAGGAGGCGCGCCTCGCGAGCACGCACACACTCACCCTCAATATCCACGCCCCCGAGCACGAGCACACCCTCCTCAAGCTCGGCACCATCGCCGTCCTCAGCCTCTTCAGGCTCCACCGCAGCCGTCGCGAGGCACTGCGGCGCCGGCTCGACGAGCCGCCGTTCGTGAACGACTCCGGCGACACCGCGTGCAGCCACTGCGGATCCATCGCGGATTATCACACCTGGAGCATCCTCAAGTACAAGATCGTCATGGAGATGGACGTGCGTGCCGCCGGGGATACGATCTGCAGTCACGGACTGCTCGATTGGCCCGAGGCACGCGCGTGCTGGGAGGCGCGGTGCTCGTTGTGCAGTCGCGTGCTGTACGACAAGGCGGAGACCCTCCGTGTCGTGAAGGACTGCATAGACACGCTCCCCCGGACGGCAGAGTGAGTACCTTGGGCTATCACCCGTTGACCGCTGAGGCATAGCGTCTTTTTTATAGTCACCTGGATGTCGCGCTGCCCATCGCTTGACTTGCTACTAGCCGCTCCTGACAGACATTCGTTCTCGCATCAACACTATCACATTGCTGTATTTCTATAATTGCTGCGCGCCGATACCCACCGCATTGGACTAATGACCACATCATCTGCTTTCACCAGTCATGCCGCTGTTGTGCCACGGGGGTCACCCCATATGGTGATGCCGACGCTGACAGCGTCGCCGGGCTGCGCAGACAGCTTGCGACGTTGCCACTGATGAGGCACAAGACCCTCCAGACTGAAACTTAACCGACACATGTATGTCTGACTGTACGCCTCTATGTATGCGAGGCTATGCGTGGCCCATCGAAAATCGGGTGACACCGTAGGTCGAATCGACAAGATGAGGGTGTTCGCGTTAGTAGCGGCGCCGATATGATTCCCACAGTATACTCCTTGGTCAGTTTCAACAAAGGGTCCGGGCACGATGCCTTACGGTCCCTACTCAGGCGCTTCTCATTCGAACTTCACACATCCGACTAACCCTGACTACACGAGACAGCCCAGCACTCGTTCTAGTACGTGTTTATTGTGCCAATATGCACTCACGACGAGTGCGTGGACAACAGTACATATGAGTCATATACAGTAAGTGCATCATGACGTCTAGTGGAAGAGCGAGCATGCTCATCGAGTTATCTCCTTCAGCCTCTCAAACTCTGTCGCAAACTCTTCCATCGCATCCAGCGTCTCCGCAAAGTGGCGGTAACCGAGCTTCTCTCCCCGACTCTGCGCCAGCGACGTCGCTGTCTTGGTCGCGTTCTTGATCTGCCGCCCGTTGACCTTGCGACCGACGAGGTCGTCCAGCTCGGCCGGGGTGAGCACCTCCGCTTCGGCCTTCACCTTCTGCAGGAACGCCTGCCAGATCTTGAGCTTCGCCTCCTTGCCCAGCTCCTTGAAGCGCAGCGCGAGGTGGATGCGCGACATGAACGCGGGGTCGAACACTTGCACGCGGTTCGTGGTGAGGAAGAGGATGCCGCGGTAGTACTCGAGGTGCCTCAGGCTGTCGCGGTGATCAGGCACGCTGCCCCAATTCTACGACTCGGATCGGGCGACTTACAAGACCGCGACCATCGAGTTCCGCCACATCTCGTCCAGAGAGCGCTGCTCCAGGAACACATCGGCCTACACACATCGTCAGTGCAAGTCCAGTGCACGATAGTCAGGGAAAGTCACCTCATCGATGAGGACGATCGCCTTCCACCCCGTTGCGATGCTGAACACCTTCTTCAGCGACAGGTCGACGCTCCCCGCGCCCTGGTCTGCCCCGATATCCCCGCCGCCGATGATATACAGCGGCCGGCGGAGATGCTCGCTCGTCGCCTCCGCGGAGAGCGTCTTCCCGACGCCGGGCGGGCCGAACAGGTTGATCACGAGGCCCTGGCCCTTGCCCTGCACGAAGTCGTCAAAGTCGAGGTGCGCGTTGTGCGCCTCGACGAGCGACTGCAGGAGGCTCTTGTGGTTGCCCGGGAGAACGAGGTTCGCGAAGGGTTCGGGGGACCACTGGATCGGGTGGACGTCCTGGACGTTGAACTCCACTGGGGTACATATGGGCTACGGTGAGGGCGCGCGCGCGAGGGATAAGAGACGCTTACGCCATAGTTTGTCAGCGAGGCTGAAGCCGTATACGACAGGCGACGCAAGAATGAGGGTATCGTCTGGCAAGTCGGTCAAGGAACCAGGTGTCTTCAAGCTTGATTGAGCTTTCGCTGTTTTTGGTTTATTTTCGAAGTCGGAACATATAGAATCAACCCCCGAATTGAAATCAACATTGTGTTGAGTGACGACCTGCGGCATCGAGTCATTTGGGTTGTGATGCTTGAAGGCATCTATGACCCGATTAGTATGCCGGCGAATTTCTTCACACTGGTACTACCTCGATCAACCATAATCCTGCAGTCGATCTGACGGGCCCAATGAATAAGAGCAACGACGAGTGTCCACACATTGTACGACGTACCTTGTACCTCAAACCGCACCTGGTGGCAGTCCCCTTGTACTGCATATGGTGCACGCCATGGAGGTCAATCCACTTCCTCGCCCGGGCGAGGAGAATACTCCTCAAGCCGGCTTCGTCATTATGATACTTCATCGGATACGCATGCAACGTATTGATCTTCACGACGCCCTCGAATCGCCCCACCGATAGATTGCACTGTACCCTGCTAGTGCCGGGGCGCACGAGCGTCTCGGGCAGCTCCGTGCTGTCGCTCTGCGGGACGTCAACGGCATCGAGGCTCTCGCACCGTAGAGCATAGTCCGTGGCGTGCTTCTCGTAGCTCTTGAGCTCGTACGCACACAGCTCGCCCGTCGTGTCGTCCTCCGACACGAGCAGCGTGCCCGGGACCAGGATCGCGTAGAGCAGCTCGTACGTGATCTCGTTATCCTCGAGGAGGTGAGCGATCTGAGCGATCGTCGCCCCGTGGTCTTCGCGCAGGTAGTCTAGCAGGGCGGTGACGCCCGCGAGCGTGTTGTCTTCTTCCGTAGAGCGGGCTTCCACACCTTGCAACTTCTCGCGGCAGCGCACGAGCTGCGGGTACGCTGCGATGAGGAGGTCCACGGAAAGCTGCCGGTTCGTCAGACCACCGATGGCCGCCGACACACGGGGTCCAGCCATACCTCGAGAGGGTCTGCCGTCCAAGACAGACCCGGCCTCTCCCCAATGACGTCTTTGCACGCCGCCCGGAGATAAGGGCTCTTGATCGTCAACGACACGCGCGGCGCCAGGGGGTTTTCCGTGACGTGGCGCACGACGACGAAGCAGAACGACTGCCATACGTCGCCGCCATCCGTCGTCTTGCCGCCCGCGAGGACGCGCGGCGCAGCCGGGGGTTTAGTGGCTTTGTAAATCCATTCTTGGGTGCGGCGGTTGTAGACGTGGTCGAGCCGCTTCACCTCTACCCTGCAAACCGCGCGGCATCGATGAGTGACTCGTGGGAGGCTGCCGTGGATACGCAATGGAGCTCACCCTGTAGTCGTGCTCTGCCCAGTAAACGAGAAGAGTCGTTCAAACCATTTGCGTTGCTGCAAACCCTCGCTTGATGTTCCACCACCTAATGAGATACACCCTAGCAACTTCATGAGGGCAGAGTAAGCTGAATGAATGCGCTGCTAAGAGGCTATGCGTCAAAAAGCACGCCCTATATGCGATTGCTGGCGTCAAACTCCTGGGTCAAGGCATCGCAACCAGGACACATAGAACCCAAATACCGTGATGGAGGGGCGCGAACGCTTGATAAGGCCGTAGAACACGATGAACTGTATAGGTGTGACAGTATCTAGGCTTCGCACAGCAGCACGGGCGAGAGGTATTTGGCTCATGTGGTATGAATTAGCGACTAGATTGTGCGTGATGAAGCCCAATACACTGCAAGAGGCGAGGAACGACCATTGCCTTCTTTGATGAGCCACTTGACATGTGTGTATCGGGCCTGAGGAGCATAAAGGAGCCGATCCATCCTAAAGACCACTTGCGGCTTCTAGTACGCCCCGGGGGCACTGCAGGTTGTCCCAATATGACAACGGTGCGCCTTTTCTATGAATATAGGCGGTGAGCTAAGTCCGCCGGCGGGGAGCATAGGGTGCGACGCTCTTCCCAGTCGGATGGCAGATGACTCGAGGCTGAGCCACACACACTGTGGGCACGGCCAACGTGGATGAGCCAGGGAAGCGCAAGGGACGATGATTACAAGACGCCTACCGCAGAATCTCCTCGTGAACCTTATGCGCCGATCTTATGACCCCGCAATTCGTCTGCTTGGAACCGTATGTGAGAATTCGCCGGTGCATAGCCAACGCTGTCCGAAATGTAGCCTCCGCCTATCTACAAAGTGGTAGCCTGAGATACACTGGCAGCACAAACCAGCCGGGCGGGTGCGGGTCTTGTTCCAAGGCTAGGATCACAGTATCTCGGAGGCCGTATAAGCATCCATCGTACATGTACACAAAATCCAGAGACGCGAACGATTGCAAGAAGGTGTATACGTACAAACATATGTCAGCCCAGAGCGCGGGCCTTCACATCTGTACAACCAGACCGACATCCGCCTGCTCAGGATCAGCCGTCTCGCCGCCTACAAACCGTCTGACAAGCGGCTGCCAGCATTCATCTGTGAGGACCATATGTTCGCCATCGCACGTCTCGAGCACGACCGCGCCGCGCTCGTCGAGCGTCCGGAGGCCGATCCAGTCCTCGCGGTACAGCGGCTGCAGGCGCATCGGCACGACGGTCTTCTCCAGCGCGTCCGCCCCGTCCTCCGGCACCGCATACGCGCCGAACCAGCTGCTCTCCTTCGGGACGACGGTCTCGTCCTTTAAGAACAGCACCAGCACGAGCTTCCCCAGGCCCGCAAAGTGCGCCTTGTACGTCGCATTGCGCTCCGCCGCGCGCTCGTTGTTGGCGGCGGCGAGGAAGCGGCTCGCGGCGAGGTAGTCGCCGAGGCGCGCGGGGTCGCGGAAGTACTGCGCCTGCACGAGCTGGCGCTGCGCGAAGTCGGTGTAGGCCCCGCGGAGGGCCGCGCGCCGCGCGAGCGCACAGACGACGTCGAACGGGCGGCAGAGCGGGATGTCGGCGATGCCCATGTGCTGTGCGCCGAAGGTGATGAGGTTGTGCACGGGCGGGGCGTTGTGCCGCTCGACGTAGGCGCGGAGGAACTGGCCGCCTGTGGGCAAGGGTCAGGTTCTCTGTCTCTGCTCGGTTTTTTGTTGTGGAGGCGGCGTGCGGGGGCGGGTGTCTCGGCGCAGAGGAGCATGGTCTTACCCTGGGAGAACCCTATCGCGTCAAACCCGCCCACCAGCTCAGTGATGTTGGCCAGCTGTGCGGCGACCTGCTCAACTTGGTCGTTCACGTTTCCGTACTGTCACCCCATGCGTCAGTAGAGGCAACCTTCTCTAGTCCATAGCCGGAGGGCACGTCGGGACCCTGGCGACACTCACGAAGGTAGCTCTCCGGTCATCATCTAGGGTCTCTGCTAACCGTATAGAATGCACAAAGATGCCCGGGTGCATGTCCTGTACACGGGCAATAAACTCGAGGATGCCTGGCGAGTTGTACGAGTCGCCGAGGCCGTGCCATATGACGAGAGGCCGCGGTTTGACGGCATGAGGACGTTCAAATAGGAGCTGTCCTGAGCCTGGAAGCTTGACCACCTGCGCCGTTTGCTGGTCATGGACTGGAAGGTGCGCCGGAGAACACGCAGCCAAGGGTAGGAGAGCGGAAAGAGATAGCAGAAGGAGCTCGCGAAGTATCATGGCTGTACGATGTAGACAACGGGAGGGTAGGTAGGCAAGGAGCGGGAGCCTGAAGACGTGTTCGACGAGGTCCGAGCAAGACGGCAGTGACGGTCAAGCAGTGGTGCCACCAGCCTGTTGCGGCAACTCCCGCCTGCAGGCGAGCGCTGCGTTTGCCTGGGCCGACGTTGGACGAGTCGAGGTTGCCGTCGTCTTCGTTCATGTCGATACGACCCTACCCTTAGTTACCTACCACACACCGTTTTCCGAGCCTAACGTCAAGTTCGATACGTTCATTATATACGCCGTCCATCTTAGCCGCGTGAACCTCGTTTCCTACGGATGACCTGCCTCTCATTATCACAATCTCCATGGTGAGCTCAGGAGAGTACTGACCAGCACTCAGTTCGGCTATGTGCATGACTGTGGGACACGTACTGCTGTAAGCATACCTACATCCATGCAGGATACGGCGCCGGCTGCCCGCTATCCGCACAGCATATCAACCCTAACCTGCAGCAGAATGAGTTGCCGTGAATTTTCGGGAGCCTGATAATGAATAGACAATGATCCCC
This sequence comes from Fomitopsis schrenkii, assembly GCA_000344655.2. Lineage (NCBI taxonomy): Eukaryota > Fungi > Basidiomycota > Agaricomycetes > Polyporales > Fomitopsidaceae > Fomitopsis > Fomitopsis schrenkii. The sequence continues at coordinate 130,679 of KE504134.1, forward strand.
AGTAGTGTATCGCGGGCGACCATCATGGTATGCAACAACAGTGCTTTACAAGGCGAGTGGATACGCATTTGTACCGCACGTCTTCCATGCTATGGGCTTCTCATGCATCATGTCCGCTGTGACTGCACCGCCCGCTGGTCGTATGAACGTCCCATCTGACCACAGACCACTCGGGGTCTGCGAGGTCAATACCAAATAGCAGTCGACTCTGCCTTGCTACGGCCGACCGTGACGGTCACTCCTCCCGAGAAGAGCGGCGGGCGGCGACGTCGGCATCCCGATTAGGCAACCAGTCAGCGGCGCTGCCGGGCGCTTGTCACGGTTGAAGTTGCAGCGCTCAAGAAAGTCCGATCCTGTTTCCTCCCGCCTCCCAGCACGCCACTCATCTTCTTTGCTTACCACCACCACCACCACCACCCCCCGTCCCCCCTACTTCAGTCCCACCCCCCAGCACTCCCCCCACGTACACGATGCCCGCCACTCGCGCACAGAGCGCACGGCCACGCCAACGTTACAGCCCCGTCGCGGTCTCGCCGCCAGCAGAGAACGACGTGATCGTCCTCTCATCCGACGACGAACAACCACTGAGGACACGGGCCCCGACGCCTCGGAGAAAGCGGTCGAAGCAGAAGAACCGCGCGCCGATTCCGGCCACCGCGGATATTGTAGAAATATCCTCAGGAGAGGAAGACATTGTAGTTACCCGCGCGCGCCTCCCTCCGCGACGCCAGCCGGATGCCTTTGCAATGCTGCAACGCCAGCTGAAGGAAGCACAGGAGGTGCGTCCGAATCTCTTTCCAGTGTGCGCCACAGGCCTTTACTGACGCCGTGCGGCGCTTATAGGAGGTTGAGCAACTGCGTAAAGAAGCTCGTGCTGCTGAGAAACAGAAAGCAGCCCCTGCTGCACCTGTAGACCCTAAGGTATGTTTATGTTATAGAAAGGCAGAGCGGTGCACCTGCAGGCAATCGCCGGCTCGATGTCCTGAGTGCCCGCTCTCGCATCCACGCTGTGCAATGTACGTCCGGTGGCTAACTCAACGCTACTGGCAGATGCTCGAAGAACTCGAGGAATCCGTGACGTGCGAGATTTGCACTCTTAAGATGTGGGCACCCTACGCCCTCCCCTGCGGCCACACCTTCTGCCAGACCTGTCTGCAAGACTGGTTCGGCACGACGCAAGCCCAGCACCTGAACAACTACCCCCAGGCGCCAGGCCGCGTCGCGATGCTAGACACGTTATACCGCGCTATTCGCCACCCGCTCACCCCCGCTGTCCGGCGCAGAGAGGCGCTATTGCAGATCGAGCAGATCGAGGCAGAGTTCCCGCCCCCAAAGTATACGTGCCCGACGTGCCGCACGCAGTGCATGACGCGTCCGACCGAGGTGTTCGTCATCAAGTCTATCGTCGAGCGGATCGCCAAGGCGCAGGGCGAGGCCGCCCCGCAGAACGCGCCCGTTAGGACGCGGGCTGGTCAGGCGAGGCTCATCACCGGGCCCTTCGACGGGTTCTTCGCCGAGCGGACGTGGTGATGCGGCCTCGGTCCGTGGTTTGCTTGCACAATTGCGCGGAGGATTTGAGGGTTCCTTACTTCTCTTTTTGGACAATCCTCCTCATCTTAGCTTGCACACTTACATTATCACGGGAATACGGCTTCGCTATAGTCGCGTCTCTGGGTCTTGATCAGCACATCCCTGTATCCCTATCATTGCCCCGGCATACCCTCGCCCACACATTTTGTTTTTTCCCCACAGTACACCGTTATGGCCTTCGCGTCCGAGTAGCCCAACTGTAATTTCTTATCATTGTATGCTAAGTGTGTGTCTTGCCTTGACTCAGATGTGCGAGATCAAAGCGATGCGTAGCAAACCAAGAGATATCGTGCACATAGTCCATCGTCTCGTGTAGATCACCAGATAAACTATACCTCATCCACCATACTTTCCGCGTAGATGTCATCCCGTTACTTCGCGAACGACGCCAACCCGCTCACCCGTTTTTTCTGGACGCTCGCGCCAGCTCGCCTCTCCTGCGGTATGTGCGACTTCTTCCCTTCCTCGTCATCATCATCGCTGTCGTCATCCTCTTCGTCCTCGTCGTCGCTGTCTTCGTGCTGCTCATTCGTCTTCCCAGAGCCCCGCGTCGCATCCTTCGTCGCAACCGGCGTGAGCGCGAACGCGCTGCTCGGCGTGAAAAATGCCTGGCTCGCGAGGACCGATAGCCTCGGGAAGGGCGCGTCGCGGAGCCACGGCCGCGCGTGCTGCAACTGCGTCTGCGCGATAGGCTCGTCGTCCCGCTCTGAACTAGACTCCCCCGAGGACTCCCCCGCGCCCCCGCGTCGAGGCTGAGGCTGGGCGAGGGCGTACGGGGTATATGGGACCTGGCTGCTCGACGGGAGGAAGAGCGGGTCGGCGCCGGGGTGCTGCGCCGGTGTCTCAGGCTGGCTCCCCGCCGCAGAGGGCAGCTCGCCCTTCTTGATTGACGGCGGAGGCATGGCTCTGGCGGCCGGGGTGCGCGGCGCGTGTTCTGGCTCTTCCGCCCGCGGGCTCGGATGCTCAGGGCTGCTCGAGCGCAGCTCGTCGACCATCATCGACTCCTCCACGAGCGAGCCCTCCTGCGTCCGCGGTGTCTGCGTCTGCGTGAGCGTCGTCCAGCCCGGCCGCGGCGTCGCCATCACTGGCGCCTTGCCCTCCCTCTCCGCTCGCGCGCCCTCGCCATCGTCCTCCGACTCGACCTCCAGCGCCGCCTTCGCTTTGGCCCCTCGGCCGCCCCGCCCGGCGACCCTCTTGGCAGCCATAGCGGCCGCCCGTTCCAAGCGCAGCCGTAGCTTCTCAGCCTTCTCGGCGTCCTTCTTCGCCTGGCGCTCCGCCGCCCGCCGTTCCTTCTCCTCAGGTGAGAGCCGCGGACGTCCCCGCCTCTTCGGTGCAGGAGGTTCCGTTGCCAACGCCGGAGTAGGAGCCGGGGCCAATGTCGGCGTCGGTGTCGGTGTCGGGCGGGGAGCCGGCGCTGGCGTTGGGGCCGGCGGGGGCGCCGTCGACGCGGCGGAGCTCGTCCGGCGCGTCACGCGCGCTTTCGTCTGCGTCTGGGGCGGGGACGGCGCGAGGAGCTCTTCGAAGTCGAGCTCGGCGAAGGAGGGGATGTTGAGCGCAGGAATGGGGAGCTCGGACGCCTTGACGGGGCGCGGCGTCCCGAGCTTGCCGTCCCTGTTCTTCATGCGCCTCACTGTCCCCGGGCGTGAGATGGGAAGCGGCGGCGGCGTGCTCTGCCGCCTCTCTGGCCCGGCGGGAAATGTGTTGGGTTCAGGATCGGGCTCGATGGGGTCGATCATGTCCGTGCTCGGCGACTCTGGGACGATCAGATCGTCGGCGGGCTCGATGGGGTCATCCTCAAGCTCTCCGCCCGGGGGTCTCGTTATTGGCGACGGCTTGCGCTTGGTCCCAGAACCAGTCGACTTGGGCTCGCTGGAAGTCGCCGGAGGAGTCACTGAAGAGCTGGTTTTATCAATCTTTGGTGTGCCCGACCTGAGAGATACCTGTGTGAGTTGCTCTTCAATCTGTGCAAGCGACTGTGCTGAGTCATCCTGGCTGCCATCTCTGCGGTGATCCTCGCCCATCATGGACATAGTAGGCGAGATAGGTCTGGCTGGATCGTGTACCTCGTCAGGGAGCTGCGAAGATTGCCGCGTTGTACCTAGAGGTTCTTCGTCGCCTGGTGCAGCCATCGGAACATCGCCGTCATCAGGTATAGATGCTCGACTAGCTGATACAATCGCAAGAGGGACCTTTGGGTCGACCTAAAGCAGTCATATGAGTCAAAGCAAACAAGACATCCACGAGAATAAGCGTACCTCTTCCTCGAGCGTTTCTTGCGGGTCAACATCCATGAAGGTAGCAGCAACGACCTCTTGTTCCTCCTCCTCTTGTGTCGCGTCCAGCTCCTGCTCTGGCTGTGGCTCGAGTTCTGGCTCCGGCTCCGGCTCCTCGTCCGAAGACGACGACTCCCGCTGGAAGCGTTTCGACAGCCTGCGAAACTTCTTGTCAAGCTCGATCTCCTTCTCCTCATCGTAGCCAGGCTCGCTTTGCTCCTCCTCACCAGAATCCTCGTCCTCTTCTTCGCTGTCCGACGGCAGTACCTCAAGGATGCTCTTCCTCGATGCAGGGCCACGCAACAGCGCTTCGACGTCTACCAGGGACAAGTCAGGAACAGCGGCGTTGTCCTCATCCTTGTCCTCATCTTCGTCTTCTGTGTCCGAGCTCGATGAGCTCTCGCCGCTGCTACCTTCCCCGTGCCCCTCAACGACGATCTCATCCACATTGGATCCTGCGGGTGGTCGTGGAGGAGACGACATCTGCACGTCTTGCGGCAGCGGAGAGGTCGGGCGCGGTGAAGCCCGGGGAGATGCGTGAGATGCAGCATCAGCCTCTCGTGAAGGTTTCTTCGGCTGTTCTTCTAGCATGTTAATGTCCTTGGCAGCATCGACCTCGGCTTCCGTAGCTCTTGAGTCTTCCCTGACTTTCGACTTTCCCTTACGCTTCGATTGTGGCGTCTCTACCGCCGTCGCAGACGTCGTCGCAGGGGAATCAGGAGGCGCGTCCTCGACGAGCTCGACATCAGCAGCCTCGATCACTTCTGGCACTGCAGCCTTGGACTTCGCAGCCTTCTCCTTCTTGGGTTTCTTCACCTTCGCCGGTACGTCTGGCACGACCTCCGGCAGCGCTTCAGGTTCCAGTAGAGGCACGCTGGCTGGCTGTTCGGCCGCCGCGGGCGGGGTAGGGAGCGCGGGGGGCCCTCTGTTCAGAGTAACGAAGGCAGCTGCCTTGACAGCGTTCCACATTTCCGATATGTGGGCTTGGGAACGCGTCAGCAACCCCCTCTTGCCAGTACGCGAGGGCATATAATCATACCTTCCGAGAGCGCCGAAGGCGGCGCTGGACCCGATTCTGCGGTGGAGCCATCACCCTTGCGCTTCTTGCCTTTCGGTTTGGAAGGGGGGACGGGGTCTGCGGGTGGCGTCACGCTTTCGGAGGAAGCTGCGCAAATTCCTACGTCGTAAGCACGCCATGTATGTCATAATAGCTTGATTGCAAACCATTTGTTGTACTCGCTTTCTTCGACTTGCGCTTCTCTGCGGACTCGTCTCAGCAGTCATGTAAGCGGGGGTGATTTGAATGAAACGCGTACCCTTTGCAGGCGGATCGACGGTCATGGTGGATGGCCCAGCCACCGGAGCAGGAGTCGGCTCTGTAGATGCCGTCAGCGAAACGCAGACTAGGGAACCATCACACCGACCTTCTCGTACAGACTGAGGGGTCCCGGAGAGACCTTCACTCTCAGCTAGCTTAACGGACTTACTATGCCTCGCGCGGATTGCAGCTACGGCGTCCGCGACTGCTTTCTCTTGGTCAAAACCGTTGCTCGCTGCGGCAGTAGTGTGAGAGGTAGAGGCTGCATGCGCGGGTTTCACCGACTCCGCGTCTGCCTCTTTCTTCCTCTTCTTCCCCTTCTTGTCAACTGTGCTCGAGGTCGCGGGAGCGTCTACTGCGACAGTGGGCTCAAGCGCAGCCTTCGGCGTGACCTGAACATCGGGCTCTCCGGCCACTTCCCCCTCTTTCCGCCTCTTCTTGCTCTTCCGCTTCTCGCTGGTCTCGGAGGCGTCGACAGAGGGTTGAGGAGCGATATGAACATCGGTGTGCTCTGGCTCAGTTTCAGTCTTCCGCTTCTTCTTGGTCTTCTTCTCAGTCTTGACTGGGGCCGCAGACGTATCGTCTGCCTTAGGGGCCTCAGGTGCAGAGTTCGTCACGGCCGGGGCTTCAGCATGTTCATCAGCTTCGATATCTTTCCGCTTCGTCTTGCTCTTCTTCTCCTTCGCGGGCACATGAACAGGTGGTTCGTCTTCGACGGCAGCTTTGGGAGGGAGAACCATCGAAGGCTGATCATCTACTTCTTCAACTGCTCTTGCGTGCTTCTCTTTCTTGGGCTTCCGAGAGGTTTCCGCAGGCATAGGGGCTTCTTCCCGAGTATCAGCAATCTCCCGCTCGACCCCTTTCCCTTTCTTGCTCTTGACCTTCTTGACCTCCGAACCAGTATCCAGAGCATCTGAGGCTGCCTTGGACGGAGAAGACATCGCTAGCGCAGAGCTGCCCGCATTGCCCTGGCCCCCCTTGAGCTTCTTCAGAAGCGCGTCGCGGTCAGCTGGCGACATGGCAGGGGGCACTCGACGAGGCGTCGTCTCAGGCCTGGCCAGTCCACCAAGGCGCACTGGTGGAGCGAGGTCAGGAACGATGGGGCGCGAGGCCTGCGCAGGCGTGTCTGCTATCGACTCGTTGTCATGAACAAGAGGCAGGCTGGGGCCCGAGGCTAACGAGTCTGGAGTTGCTACACGATACGGATTAGCGGCGTGAGAGCTCATGGAGGGCGGGTGCTTACGGGGTACGTAGCTCGCCGGGGGGTTCGACGCGGAGCGGTCGACGGTGGGCATGTCCCGGAATTTGAGCTTCTTCCGCCGCTTTCGCGGAGGTGCGGCGTCGAAATCTGTCCTCTGTGCACTGAGAGCTGGGGACACATGGTCTATGGCGGCATGGCTGGTGGATGCACCTGCCGCAGCGGGTTTTGCGTGTGAGGTTGTGGTGATAGCGGAGGAGATGAGTCCGTTCCCGGGGACGATGGAGAGGCGATCCCGCTTCCGCTTGCGAGACAAAGCCTACTACGAATAAGGGCTATACCATGCCGTGAAGAATTCACATTTACCAGGGCGCTAGCAGAATCCCATTGAGGAAGACCGGCAGCCGCGACACCAGCTGGGATGGATGGGCCAGCAGCTAAGGACGAGTGGCCCACAGTCACTGCAATGTCTACCGCAGTATTGGAGCGTGTAGTCATGCGGAACGCGTCAAAATCGTCGTCTACGAATATTCTAGCACAAAGACAAGACAGAACGAGAGTCGCATCTTACCATCGTCCAGGTCAATGTGTGCGCCGCTCTCGATCCGTGTAAGCCTGATGTCCTCTCCAACTGGTAGTTTGAGCTTGAGCCTCACGGCCTGTTTGGTCTCTGAGAGAGAAACGTCTTTTGCAAACCGACTTAGCGTGGATCTCCAGTACGGGATCTGATATTGCACTCGCCTCGGAAAATCCTTTGAAAGGTCCTGCCTCCCGGCGCGTGGAACGTGATGAGAGGACCCGCCTGTCCTCCACCCGCCATTTTCGTCAACACCGAGAAGTCTGAGATGGAAACGCAGAGCAAGACACGCGCTGCACGGGCAGACGACGCGTTGAGTCGAGGCGCAAGTTGGGCGCGCCGCTTCGGCGACGCTATTTACCTGCCCGAAGCGGGATTCTCGGGACGGAGGTGGGTTGCCTTTTCTGGCAATAGCCCGATCCTACGAGCCATCACACACGCAAACACACTCCTTGCTACCTCTCTCAACCATGGCCGGCGGACACTACAGTATGTCTGCGCATCCTCTGCTGTGTGGGATGTGCTGATACAATGTGTGATAGGCCCAGGCTTTCACCCACATCTTCCAGCTTTCAAGCATAGATTCCTTGCGACCACCCTCGGCGCGAGCATGTGGTTCTTCATCTTCTACCGTGCCAGGTGCGTATACTTGGTGTAACTAGCACAGTATCTGACCTCCTCCAAGGAAGGACGGTGCGAAGCTGTTGGTAAGTCTCACCTCTCTACTACGTAAGATCTCGCTGACACGGGCTGCAGGGCCTGAGTCATCCTTGGGAAGGCCATGGGCACGGGCATGACGAAGCCGACCACCATGAACACCATTGATAGACGGTCAAGTCCTCATTGTATTGCTTCTGGGAGATACCGAAGAGGGTGCAATCCACGCTGTATGCGCGAACATATGTCCGGCCCACGACTTCCTCCGTCTAGTCCGAACGGTGATCGGTCCAGTAAACATTGTGTCCTTAATGTACGTCCTCCCCGACATGCGACAAGGCAACCCAACAGGTTACACCCGCTGCCGAGCTAGCACACCCCGCTAGTGCTGTTCCAGGCCACTGCTACTCTGCGAATCCAGCATTCTCGTGAGCGCTCTCCCTCAGGCCCGCAACAATACAACACAACTTCCAACGGCCCGCGACTGAGTCCATATGCTATGTCCTTCAGCTTAGCTTTGCGCAATTGTGCATCCTGGTTTGCACTGCGTTTGTGAGTCGTAAGTGTGCTTCCGTTCCACAGTGAAGGTACTGTTCCCGGACGGGCTGTGACATGACGAGTCTGTGTATTTACACGTCTACATCCTACTTGCACGGGCGTCGTCGACAAGAATTCATCTGAGTCTTTTCCGGCCGTGACATGGCCACGTACGGTACGGGCCATAGGCATGAAGAGATGGAGGACATACATACGTCACTGCTGTAGATGCTACTATTTGATCACGTGCGCGGTCTCGGTGTAGCAAACGCGACGTTGAAGTCGGAGTGAGTAGGCTGGGCTTCGCGATTGAATTCACTCATGCTGAATTGAGTATTCGTGCTTCCATCTTCCACATATCTCTAGCTTCTTGTGCTGTTTCCCAGGCCTGCATCTCTTATGACTTGCGGGTGGTAGAACTGCTCAAGGCACTGCTCTCCACCTCGCCTGATCGACAGAACACCTAACATGGATCGGCCACCAAGTGCAGCTCGTCGGCGGACATTTGATCTACCCACGAAGCCAGAGTCAGGTCTGGCAGAATGGACTAGCAAGATCAAAGAACTCCAGCGTCAGGTTGATGAGGACGAGGAAACCGAAACTCGGAGGCTTGAGGAGGAGATCCGTGCGTCCAGGATGGCTCGTCTGCGTCGAAGTGGGCAGATGAATAGCGTGGATCTATGTGAGTGCTCCCGTACATGCTGTGATGCCAAATGAACAGACAGACTCTGTTTCCCAGCCAAGAGCGAACTGCCGAGGGTGGCCTCACCTCCTGCGAGCCCTCTCGGAAAGCAGGAGAGCCAGGAAGAAGCCTTGAAGAAACTCACTGGTCAAACCGTCGCATCTTCCGTAGATCATGCTAAGCCTGCTGCACCCCAAACCTCCATGTCGCTTGCAGAATTCATGGGTGGTCGGGCCACTGGTCCACGACTTACGCGACATACACCTCAGCAAGATGCTCATGACCCAACACAGTTCGAACAACGAACGCTCAAGAATATCACCACACCCCACCCGATCTTCGGGCGCGGGGGTGTTGCAATGCCGGGCATGGTTGGTAGGAGCCGCTCTGCTGCGCCGTCTACGCCGGAGCCCGAGGAGCCAGCGCTGTCGCCAACTCTACCGTCGCATGTTACGGGGCGCGAGCGCAAACAGAGCACACCGTCCATTGTACAGTCCATACTACACAAGGTGGAAGTAGAAAGTGTCTCGTCACAGAGAACCGGAACATCCGTCAGCTCGTCATACACAACGCGACAGCGTACCATCAGTACACCTACTGGTGGGGCCCCTCCCGTAAGTGCACCACCAACGCGTACATGGGATACGGCTGTACGGCAGAATAATGGTGCTTCATGTCGGCCAGTATCGGCCTCTCCTGGCTTGCGTTCGACAACACCCGCACAGGACCGTCAAACACCTTTGAAGTCCACATACACGCCACCACCCGTATCCTCCTCTCCTCGCCCTTCGTCGGCAACCCGGACGCAGGCGCCGTCCTCGCCAACTATGTCCTCGTCACCGAGGGCCTCCATAAGCACGCCATCTCTGGCGCGTCCTATCCAACCGTCGCCACGCACCTCCCTCGGCCCACAACTACCTGCCTCCTTGAACCCCTCTCCAGCATTCCTCCGCGCACCTCCTCCGAAAGATCCCACTCCAAGTATCAGCCGCCTGCAAGGCCGGGGCTTCGTGAAGAGCATAGTCCAAGCGACCGCCCAGCTCTCCGTGGGCAGCCCGCCGCCCGAGCGGAAAGACACGCCCTCCAACTCCGGGGGCCGCAAGTCCGCGCCCGTTTTCGAGCGCTGGCAGAGCGCAGCATCGACGCCCTCGCCCCCGCCGATCATCTCCCCCAAGCCCCCCGCCGCGACGCGCAAGTCGTGGACGGCCGAGCCCTCGCCCAGCGCGGACACGACGCCCCCGCGGCCAGTGAAGGCGGACCACACCGGCCGCTCGCTCAAGTCCGCGTCCTCCGTGCCCTCGCTGGCGGACGCGGTCGCCGCCGCCGCGGGGGACGGCTCGCCGCGCGGGCGGGGCCTCGGCTCGTCGACGACGATGATCTCGTACATCAAGCCGCTCAAGACGGGCGAGCGCCCCCCGACGCCCCCGCAGGACCGCGCGCGCAGCCGGAGTCGCAGCAAGAGCCGGAGTCGCGCGCAGACGGAGCCAGAGCGCGAGGCTGGCGCTGACGTCGACGAGATGGGTATGCGCCTGCGCGCGCGCAGCAAGAGCAGGCATCGCTCGCGGAGCAGGCACCGCTCGAAGAGCAGGGAGGCGCCGCGCGAGGACGTGGGCGGCGGTGAGTGGAGGGGATCGACGGGCTTGCCGCTTGCAAGCAAGCCGCTCAGTCATGTAGGTCTCTTTTGGTAATGATATCGTTTGTCTTTCGGGCTGCTGTTACTTTTAGACATAGGCATACGTGTTTTTTTCGCTTCGCACGCGTGTGACTGCTGTTGCTGCTGACTTGCTCTCTTCTCTCGATGTGCGGTTTGCGGCATGTGCCGGAAAGTGAACTTGTGCTGATGCTGTCTCTTAGCTGACGAAGGACAGGGCGAAGAAGCCGCGCAAGGCGCGTTTTGCGTCAAATCCAGTCAGGGAGACACCAGTGGTCTCGTCGGCGACATCTGTCTCGACGGAGAAAGCACTGAAAGGAGAGCAACAGCAGCAGCAGCCCCCTCGTATATCATTGGTACCCATGACCCCTACTGTCGTGGTCTCCGTGGCAGACGTTACGCAGTCTGTCAAGCCGGTCTCACCACTGAAGGACAAGTTTGACGATGACTTCGTGCCCTCTGCAGTCGCGACGGTTCCCAGCAAGCCCAGCCAACTGAGCGAGCTGGTCATACCCAAGTCGCCGGTGGCCACCTCTCCGCTCCTCGAGCAGCCCATGACCCCCACCCGCAAGACAACCCCGCCAAAGACCCCCGCCTCGCCCGCCCGACACACGCGCATTCCAAGCACGGGCAACCGCGCGACGGTCATGGACGTCGCACAGGCGCTCGCGGCGCAGTCCGTCCTCTCCGACCCGAAGCCCGCACCGCAAGAGCCGCCGAGCGTGAAGCAGGAGGTGCAGGTGCAGGCGCGGGAGGAGGAGGCGGACCAGGCGTACGCGTCGCCGGACGTGAAGGCGCTCGCCGCGAGCTGGGCGCACGGCGCAGCGAGGCCCGGGGCGAACGGGGCGGCGCGGCCGAACGCGGAGATGCGCAAGTCGAGCTACGAGCGGTACTCGGCGATCGCGATGCCCACGCTGGAAGAGGAGAGGTCACCCGCGCCGTCACCTGCGGGGACGCTCGCGAGGTCGGCTGCATTGGCGGTGCCGGATGTCATTCCCGAGGTTGAGGTCGAGGCTGCGCTTGCTGCCGATGCAAAACAAGCAGAGGGCGCCGCGGCGGCGTTGGAAGAGCCACCAGCTCCTGCAGAGAGCAAGGCCATCCACATCGGTTCGTCATTGTTTGAGATGAACTTGGAAGGAGAGGCTAACATCGCTTGCCTTCAGACCCTGTCGACGAGCCGTTGCCGACTATTGATATAACAGAACTGCTCGACTCTGGCAGCAGCCAACATGCGCCGGATGCGGACGTACAAACGATCTCAGTGGACGTTATGTCCGTAGTGGGGAACATGGCGACCGCCGTGTCGCGCGAACCGCATGTGTTTTACGAGCACGACGTACTGGCGATCATACATCGCGCCAAGGTGCGGTCGACAGGCCTTGTTTCCACAAAAGTTTGGGGTTGGCGGGGCAAACGCAGCCCTCTGGGGGAACGGGAGGAACAAAAGCTTCAGGGGCTCGCGCGGCAGTATGGAACTAAACTGGTGGGTCCTATCGCTCGAGGAAGCGTCTACGAGTTGTTCATGCGCATAATTCAGATCCAAGTGCAACAGTACTGTGAACCCGCGGAGCTCTTAGTTGTCCTTGGGGGGCAGCTCGCGATCCGGCAGGTCCGTCCTGTACACATACTCTGTATCGGGTCACTGAGTCCTGTGTAGGGGTCACGAGCGCACTGGTCTCCCGAGAACACCGCGATGCACCTTGTTCGGTCACTCCACGGTGTCACATACATTGACGAGGTCGAACTGGTGAGCTGAATTGGGTTCACGTTCTTGATACATACTCATACAGGCCTACAGAGCATCCGCAACCTGTGCTCGGCGTTCAGCTACTGTTTGACCCTCCTGGACACGCTGTATGTTTGGCACGGGTGCGGCTCGCTTGACACAGAACGGGCCGTGGCCCGTGACTATGCAAAGGCACTCGCCTCCCCGTCATCCAACGTAGTGGAGCTCATCGAGGGACAGTCCGATGCCGACGACGAGATGTTCTGGATGATCCTTGGCGAGGGCGACTACGCGAGAGCCGACTACTGGAAATGGAGGGCGTCCTCTTCGTCGATCTATCCTCGCGTGTGGTCCGTGGACGTGACGAGGGGTGCCGATGCTGTACGTCTGGCTTGTGTCATCTCTACGCTCTCGTCTAACGTTTCCCAGATCCAATCAGTGTCCTCCTTTGCGAATCACCCGGACTTCCATAACCTTGTCCATCTGGTAGACTGCGTGTGGGAGTTCTTCGTTGTGGTTGGCAGCGAAGCGCGCGGGAAGCGTGCAGACATCAGATTGGCCCTCACAGCGGCTACGGTATGAACACCTGTCTTCCCGCAAGAAGGGCTCTGACGTAGTTGTATAGAAACTCTCCGCGCTGACAGCTTCGTCCCGCCCATTCGCACCGACTGTACATGCGTTGATCTTGCCTTCTCAACTGCCCACTGACCTGAGGCTCCACTTCCGAGACCTCGACGAAGCCGCCGTTGTGCGTATTGATATCTGCACAATCTACAGCGTCTTTGACCATTCGTTGCAGAACTATGGCCGGATCCCTGACCATATGAACCTCCTTGCTGCTGAGGATGCCGTGGAACATGTACGTCAGGCTTGCTCATTGATGACATTGGTCTGATGTTCCTCCCAGTTGAAGACAACAGTCTGGGAAATGACCCTAACCAAGGACCCATCTATGTTACCCTTGGGCGTGCAAATGTCGGACTTACGGTGACTCTGAAGAAGTCGTTTGTCGTCTTCCATAATGTACCACCTGCTTTACATTCATCACTCCCGGGCTGATCGGACCGTGCTATGCGAAATCTATGTCCTTCATCGGTCCAGTCACCAGCTTGATATCCATCTAGACCTCATGCGCAACATCGAATCATAGCAACCTCGCGCGCGTTCAGTCCCGACTCCCCATTGAGGTCCGTTTCCATGTTTTCCAGATGCACACTCGTGACCGCGTTCAACGCCCAAAAACTCGCAACGTGACTACAACGTCCACGTTGGTGTGTATGTTATCTACGACAGAAAAGCCGCCGGTGAGCATTTCTCACCGCTTCCCCGCGCGAACACAAGGGCCGTCGAGAATCAATGGGTCATATCACCTCGCGACCCCCTCAGCTGACGCTCACTTTCGTAACTTGCAGGCACTTGGGCAGCCTGCCCCCACGGTTGCCTCGCTTCACTGTGGCCTCCCTGGCCTAGTGCCAGTATGGAATGCTTTCTGATCTGTGAACTCTTCTCTCATTCTCTCAGGAGTTGTCCGAAACAGCGCAGGTTCGGAGGTTCGGCATGAAGTGGGTCATATAGCGCAAGGTAGCGTCGAGGTAGGTACTCGCCGCATACTACCGGAGAGATGGTCAGCGCAGCTCTCTCCTTTCTGGTGCCCTTGAGTTCCTTGTCCCTACGAGGAGCATGGGCGAGCCCTCTCGTCCGCAGTGGCGTGACAAGTGTGGTGCGTGACCTTGAGGACCGGGGCGACATTGCGCTCCCCGCTCCATTATGTTTTCCTGCGCTCGGATTCGTGATGCCGCCCTTCTTGCCACCTGACAACACGCACTGGTGGTGCGATCCCAGTACCGAGTACGCGTTCGTTGGGTTCAGCTATGAGGTCACCGCTTGTGAGTCCGTAGCCTATCAATCCGAACACCCCGTTCATCATAGCGCACACAGGCCAAACCCCGGAGCAGTTACACCGAGAGTTTGCCGACATCCGCTATCACTTCAACTCTCGGTATGTCCGACTATATGGGGCGTGCGACAGAGAGGGCTTCTAGTGAGTTTCCTCTGGGCTGACATCCGAAGCCATCGAACTCGGCTCAACCATGCAGTGACGATATCGTCAATGCCGCATGGGATAACGGATTAGGAGTACATGCCCTTGTCTGGGTATGTTATGTCTATTCCCCGTGAATCATGTTAACACAAGTGCCGCAGTTCGGGTTTGATGGGAGCGATATCTGGATTACCCGCCGTGATACCCTCTTCGCCTCACTGCACGCGAACCCCAAGGCGAAGTTCATCACTCGCGGGGTGCAGTTTGGATCGGAGCCACTATATGACAACGTCCTTCCCCACCAAGAACTCGCTGAACAGGTTATTCTCGCGAAGGCAAACCTGTCCAGCTTGAATATACCTGTGACTGTCAGCGAGCTTGCATACGGGTACCAAGAGAGAGGGGGTGCTCAGGATGTACTCGATGCAATCGACTTCATCAACATCCATATGCTCCCGTTCTTCGACCAAGACGCGTCAACAGGTACGTTTCGTTTGTTACTCCTGCGCTCCTCTGAATCGTGGTGTTCCGGCTCATGGTACCACCTCTTCAGCAAACGCCTCATGGCCCATTGTGATCGACAAGAATTTCGATTGGTTCATACAGCATGGAAACGGGAAGAAGATGTACTGGGATGAGGTGCGCATCCCTCGCCTCGGGACGGCCGATACTCACGATCATCGTAGAATGGTTGGCCTTCGGTCACCTCCCCAAATGTACAGCCCAACAGCCCGTACGCAGTAGCTAACATACCAAACGAACACGTACGCCCTCTCTACTTTCCGACACACTGCTAGTACTTAGCCCCATTTCCGCAGGCGTACTTCGAGCTACTTGACTCAAAATGCGAGTACTTGAAGTACGTCGTGGGCGGCGGTGTGGGCTGGTTCGCGCACATCTACTCAGACAACATGGAGCCGGGATATGGGATTTACAACAGCTCAGGGCACATGAAGTTCCCGTTTCATCCGCAAACGCACTGCTGACAGTTTGATGACCAGGTAGGGCACCAAAGTTCCTGGAGTGACATCAGAGCATACTGATGTTGGGTCCTGTGGCTCCCACATCGTTTCCTTTCTAGCGGCGCGGCCGTGCTACTCAGACAAGAGGGCAAGCTCTATGGCACCCATCGATGTGCCGCGAAGTCAGGGCGGTCAGCTGGGAGTGGTTGGCGAACACAAGAACAACTCGGTATTTTCTACTACTCTTCACGACTACTCTCTACGAATTTCCTTTGGCAACCGCCCGCCCACAACTTGATACGTCCCGCATCAACATTCATCCAACAGCCTTTTGGTTGAGTTCTCGCAATATCTGCCTGAGATCACGGTCGTAATACTTGTGATATGGGAATCGGACTCCAAGGTCAACTGGACGTCTGTTGACCTGTAGGCCGGGGAACAACCGAAGGAGGTAAAGCGCAAAGGAGTCAAAGTACTCGAGCGATGGAAGCTGAAGCGCTGATCAACGAGAAGAATCCTCAGTCCGTCGTGGGGGTGGGTGACAGGGAGGAGATCGTAATCCACATCCTGCCTGTCAATGACGGCTGGAAGCGCTATTTGCCGAAGATTTGGACAATGTTCCGCGAGGTATTGCAGAACCATGTATGAAGGGAGTTGCTCTTGATGATCGAGAAAGGGCACATAGGAGGCCAATGAGAGCGCAGTCAGCTTGGGCCAACTCTGGCTGATTGACAGCACATCACGGTCAGAGAGTGCGACGTTTGTATGAGGCATGTCCAGGCTGAATTCCTCTAAGCCATGAAGGCACAGGAGCGGCTGCACGCGATTTTCAACTGGTAGAATGCGCTCCCAGTCATGGTCTATCCAGACACGGAGGATGGCGAGTGTGGACGCCCACGCTGACCAAGGGAACCAGCCGATCCAGTGTAGTGTGTCGGAGTAGTCAATGTGGAGAGATAGCTTATGTAGTTGCGGGAGTGAGACGTGATTGCAGAAAGCCCCCAGGTCTACACCTTCGGCGGTCAGCTCTAGTGTCTCCAGTGCTGCTAGTGAGCAACTTGAACGTGACTGGATCAGAGCCTCACTGCCTGGCACTGTGCTCCAGAAGGAGAGGCGTAGGCTAGAGAGCCTTGGTAGCAGAGATAGGGTGCGCAGGAAGGGATCCTCGAGTCCGAGCCCTATGACGGTGAGATGCCGCAGGCACATCCATTTCGAGATCGCAGAGAGAGAGCCTTCTGTGAGTTGGGGATGAGCGTCTGGAGAAAGGCTCTCAACTTCCTCAACGGTATATTCATACAGCGTGAGTGTCTCCAAGCTTGGCATCGCCGACGAGCATGCAGTCAACATACTTTCCAGATCGCGCGTGCGCGGCTCGTCCGGAGGGTTGTACTCGAGTGTCA
Source organism: Fomitopsis schrenkii (assembly GCA_000344655.2). Lineage (NCBI taxonomy): Eukaryota > Fungi > Basidiomycota > Agaricomycetes > Polyporales > Fomitopsidaceae > Fomitopsis > Fomitopsis schrenkii. Next base: position 147,291 of record KE504134.1, read on the forward strand.
ACCGACGAACCGAAGGGCTGATGAGGAATGATAATGTCGTAGAGGTGCGGGACTTCGGAAACCATGAGAGCCTCCGTAAGGACGGGAAGAGCGGATCACCTGCATTGGAAGAGAGGAGAAATTGCGCAAGTTCCGCTTCGACATAATCCTGCAAGGGGTACCATGGTTATTGAGCTGGTCCACAATCAGGACGAGAAGCATCTGTGGTGTCTATGACTTGGACGTATCGCGCATAGTGCCTCAAGCGCTGCCACTCCTCAGGGATAATTGTGCTGCCTTTGAGGACCTTGAGAACAAGCAAGCTATCAGTACCTGAAGCAGCTGAGAAACTTCAGGGGGTGACTGCTCACAAAGAAGAGTTCATCCTCGTTGGATTCATCAGATACATCAACACAGGAAAGCAGACGCAGCAAGGGTTCGAGGCCCGGAAGTGCCCTCCATAGCACACGGAGAGCAGGGCCTACGAAGGCTCTGTACACATGCGCCAGGCGTGCCAGGTCTCGGCGTCGTCGTCTCTTATAACGTCTTGCGTACTTTTCGATCGCTTACTCTTCGAAGATAAGGTTTGCGACATCGTCACTTTGGAGTGCCACCGTACTAGGCTAGGCAAAGGCCTTCTCATCTTTCCTCGATTTCCTATCAAATGTATACTGTGTCAAGGGGTAGCCGCATACCTTCTCCCGCTTCATGTGGTAGCTTGATCTGCGTTTGTCGTACCGGAGTTGGTGAGCGTCCGATCGACTATACTGTGGTAAGCGCCCATCATCGAAACAACGCTCACCGGCCGTCACCGCGCTGTAGTGGTTCGGACAAGCACTAGCCCCAAGCTGTAATGTATAGAATTCTCGTCGCCTGCTCTGGCTGGATAACTCGGAAGAGCCGGTGATGCGCGACCATGCGCACAACGATAACGGTTGCCTCTTCCCGCGAGAGACCGCGGTAAGACTCGGAGGCGCGGCTAACACAACAATGAAACGGTGAAAATGTCAGCCTCCCAAGTGGTCAGCCTCTCGGTGATGTAGCAGCACCGTGTAAATGCGATGTACTCACTGTCCGAGCCGAACATGTGGTGTGCGCTCTTCTGTATCGCCCTCCCCCGCTTGCACATTGTCTCCTGAGACATCGAGTCCATGGGCAATAAAACAACGCCGCAAGGGTAACCGACCCGCAGGACTGTAGCAAAACCCGGCCAGGATGACTTCCACCCTTCTCTCCCTGACTTGGATCCTTTCCTTGATTTTCACAGTTGGCAATGCGCTGCCACTCATCGGAGACTCTGCCACACACGTCGAGTCTGGCAGCCTTGCCGGTCCGCTCGAAAGCCGTGCATCATCTTGTTTCCCTGCGCTTGGCTTTCGGATGCCGTCTTCTGTGCCATCGAACATAAACAATTGGTGGTGCGACCCTAGCACCGAGTATGCCTTCCTCGGGTTCAGCTACGAAATCACTGCTTGTGAGCACCGAGCTATCCAATCCAAAGAATGGCCACTGAGATACGCATGCCCATAGGCCAGAGCCAAAGCCAACTCAACAAGGAGTTCAGTGATATTCGTATTAACCTCAACGGGAGATACGTCCGCCTCTATGGCTCCTGCGATAAGGACGGTTACTAGTCAGTTATCCACCTTCAATTCGCACAATCCAGCGAACTCAAACTCACCTCGATGATAGTGACAAAGTTGTGGAAGCCGCCTGGGAGAACGGCCTGGGCGTACACGCCCTCATCTGGGTGAGTACCAGCGAACCCTGACAGGATCTGGCAACCGAGATGAGTAACACTTGGCGCGTAGTTCGGCTTCGACAGCGGGAACCAATGGAAGACGCGGCGCAACAAGCTCTTCGCCTCACTGCACTCGAACCCCAAGGCAAAGTTTGTTACGCGCGGCGTGCAGTTCGGCTCCGAGCCACTCTACGACGGCGTCCTCCCGCATGCGCAGCTTGCGAACCAGGTCAAGCAGGCGAAGGCGAACCTCTCCAGTTTGGGCATCCCGGTGACGGTCAGCGAGCTGGCGTATGGGTATCAGGAGCACGGCGGCGCGCAGGACGTGCTCGACGCAGTTGACTTCATCAACATCCACGCGCTGCCGTTCTTCGACCACAAGGCGTCAACTGGTGAGGCCATCCATGCATCTCGCACTCACCTTGTGATGACGACCGCCCTTAGCGAACATGGCATGGCCGATTGTAGAGAATACCATCAACTTCTTCTCCAAGAATGGTGACGGAAAGAAGATGTACCTCGACGAGGTGAGCTCTACAATACCCACCGTTCTTCTGGCCGTGCTGATCGTTCGTGCCTCTGTGCAGAATGGATGGCCCTCCAAAGCATTTGATGGCGTGCAACCGAACAGCCCGAGTGCAGTGGCCAACGTCGCGAATGAGAAGGTAAGGCTTGATGCTGAGCTGGCATCGCCTGCTTCGCGATCCGTCGAGCGGTCGAACATGAAGCAGGCATTGTCCAGGTTTCCCAGCAGCATCTCGGCGTACGCTGATGGTTGCTCCGCACCGATAGGCATATTTCGATCTCCTAGACTCCAAATGCTCATACTTCAAAGCTGCGACGGGCGGGGGCATCGGGTGGTTCGCGCACGTCTACTCGGAAGACCAGGAACCGGGGTACGGTATCTATGGGTCCAACGGAAAGCTGAAATTCGCGTTCAAGCCAAGGACGAGCTGCTGAGTTAGCGTCTCGACCGGCAGCTGCGAACACACCTCGATGGGCTGCGGCCTGTTCCATGGCGTGATACGATGGTCCAAGCGCGCCAGATCGCCAATAGCTGCCCCGAGTAGCTGATGAAGGGCATCAGTAGTGGCACTTTCATTCGACTCTCTTTGGGTTTTGGTCTCTGAGTGTACGTTATTTATTGACTGGTTTGGCGGAAGGGTGCATCAAATGATATCGCCGGTCGATGATCAGTGAACAAGCCATACCTTACGAGATACTCAGTGACAGCGACCAAATGGGTGAGTCAGCGGTCGACGCCGATAGCACTGTAGCAGGACAGCTGAGACAGCAACTTGCGGGGCACCCTGTCAAGACGGAGGCCACAGACAGAAGGATGACGGGCAAGCACAGCCCCAGCTACGGCTCTCGACAGCTGCCTTCCCTGCCCTGTCGCGGGGCCAAAAGTCAGCGACACGATCGAAATCGAGAAGAGAAGCACGGACCCGACGAACAGGAGGCTGCGCACGCCTCGGAGCTATATTCGCGCTAGTACCGACGCCTGCCATCACCTCCACACATGTCGATGCGCCACACCGCAGTTGACTACTAGTACAGGCCGTCGACAGGGTGCAGTTGATGCAAGTATCAGGGCGGCCTCCGGGCTCCACGCAGCTTGACTAATGCATAGTGAATTACGATCAAATGTAAGAACAGTCCGTAAAGGCTGTACGACAGCTAGATGCTACAATAATAATTGTCCGAGAGGCGTGATTCTAGGTCCGTGCGTACATGTCACAGCGTGATCAAGCGAGCAGAGCGAACACAGAGGACGCGGCCACGAGGGATGAGATCGCGACCGCGGCAATCGGCGCCGCAGAGACCGACAACGCACCACTCGTGTTGTTGCTGGCAGTGTTCTGGTTCGCGGTCTGCGTGATCGCGGACGGCTCGGAGCCATCTGGCCGGGATGTCAGCCACCAAGAAGCCTGATGCAAAAGGACGCAAAACACGCACCGGTGAAGCTAGCGCCGCACTGGCTGGCAACCGTGCTATTGTAGGTGCTTGCGACGCTCGGGTCTGCCTGCTCGACGAGATTGTATACCGCCTTGGTGCAGTCAGTGCAGGTGACGTTGCTGCCTAGGGTGATGCTGCCCGAGGCGATCTCCGAGGCGATCTCCTGAGCGTTGTCCTTCGTGATCGTGCCAACCTGAGACTGAATGTTGTTGAGGACCTCGGTGACACAGAGCGTCTTATTGTTGGAAGTGCTGCGCGGGGCGTCAGGCATCAGCGCCGAGTGACAGGGGAGGACATGTGGGCGCTACGACTTACTCAGCCAAGCACGCGGCCTTGCGCGCAGTCGGGTAGTACTGCTGCACCAGGGGTGTGAGCTCGCTGGCGGTGGTGTTGATGCCCGCGGACTGGAGGTCGCTCTGGCAGCCCGATGTAACGTTCGAGACGACGTCGGCCAGTGTCTGGTTCGAGCACGCCGTCTGGGAGCACAGACCTGTGATCCAGCTGTTAATCGTCGAGACCACGGAGGTGTTCTGCGTCGACACGACCAGCCCGACAAGGCTGCCAGCATTCAAGCACGCCGTCTCCGAGGATGTCACAAGTTGTGCGAGAGTTGATTGACAGTTCTGCGAAAGGCTATCGTGCAGATCAAGCTTAATCGTGTGTCCTCGGCAGGAAGACTGTTGAACTGTTGAGACTTACGAGACGGCGAAGGTGGCCTGTGCGCCAACCGCGACCAACACAGCAACTTTAGCAACCTTCATCGTTGAAAGCATGTCGGAAAAAGAAGAAAGTAGAGGCGTTTGCAAGCAAGGTTAGAAATGTGCAGGAAATGGTGAGGCAGCCGGCTGCAAGTTGGTGGTCAAAAGGAAAGAAGGTGAGAGAATGAAAGGCGCGCCTGGGCGGGTACGCGAGCAGCTGACGGCTGTTGCGGTGCTGACCGGTGTATCCGCAGTGGGGTAGCGGGCTGCGGCAGCCGAGCGCGGTCTAGCCGGTTGCCATTCTAAGGCATCCGAACCACTTCCACATGGGACCGAGGGACCTCTGTCGGTCTCCAGATCCTCACGTTCTCCTCGAGGAGCAAGTTCGACGTACACACGGCTGTAGTGAACCGTCGACGCGGCAGGCCCGGGCGGGTTGGACGAGGGCGGGAGGATGCTTCGATCTCGATCGGCTGAGGCGGGTGGTCCATCTGATTGCTACTATGCCGCTTTTGGAACGTCCGTTGCCGATACTTGAAATGGCTTGAAGGTTCGCAGTGCTTGCCTCCCGCTCCCTTCTCCCGTGATCCTCGTCGCCCCCTCCTTTTTCAGCCAAGCTGAAGTACCTGTCGCAAGTTGTGGAAGAACATATCACTACCTTCTGGGAGGGCCTCGGAGGCGCTCACCACGTCACCCCCAAAAGTTTGCATGAGCTCCACAGCGCGCAACGCCAGGTGACGACAAGGGCGTGCCGCTGGCATGGGTAAGATCTGTTTCATCGGCAGAAGGCTCATTCTTGGCTCATTCTAGCTGCCCGTTGAGAAGTGCCACGCATGCGCTACGTATACAAATGTCATTGAAGCTATCGGTATGTGTTCTTCGCACCAAATCCGCGTTGATAGCGTCCTTATAGCACAGGCGAATAGTTTGGTTGCCGTAGTCCTGCGAACGGAAGTCCTGCAGTGGAGGAGAGCCCAGATATAGCGGGGTCGGCCGACAATCCTGCATATGACATGTTTGGATACACGGTCTCTCAAAACATTGGGCCTAAGCCCCGAACATCGCTGTCATACGTCACATTCATTCACCCTGTATCACAGGGAAGCAGACAGGCACCTCCCAAGGATTGGCAGATCCAGCACAGGTTCACGGACTCAGTTCGGAAGGTATGGCACTGCATGCCATAGAAGCTCGCGTCCCTATCTTCAAACGCGGACACGAGAGAATGAATGACCTCAAACTTCCTTAGCGGATATGTTTCCAATCATGAGGTTAGTTCCGGCACACGGCCATGTGAGACACATCGAATTAATGCTACTAAAATACAAGCAGCTGCAAGACACAGAAGACGATAAGTATAATCAATACATCAACCGAGATCCAATCCCGCGAGATCAGCACATCCATCGCTCAGAACTTCCAATACTGAATACTCGCAAGCGCACGCTCGAAGGGTGTTTCGCTCCCCCGGATCTCCGCGTCCCGATCGCTGTGAGTGAGCGCATTATGCAGTTCGTTGACCGTTGTTCGGGCTCCACTCAGGTCCGCAACTCGCCCGCCTGCCAGCTCCTCCTTACAGCTCTGGATGGCTTGGGTGACGTCCGCGTCGATGTGCGCGAGGGCGTCTGCGGTATCGCCCTCTTCCCTCCACCGAATGCTGAGTGTTGCTCGCACCACCTGTGTGAGCAGGGTGAGGCTCGCGAAGCCCATGCCTGCGCCATAGAGTGAACGCGCGCGCCGGAGCACCGATACAAGCTCGGGCGTGGGATGCGAGAACCCGTCGGATGACCTGGAGAAGAGCTGCGTCGCGGGGTGCAGCTGCTTTGCATTCATCTTATCGAGCCGTCTCCGCGCAGCATCGTGGAAGGCCGCCGTCACGCTTGGTGGGCTCGTCGCCAGTAGCGTGCGTACGACCGCGCGCATGCTGACACTGCTGTGAGAGGACACCAACGAACAGACATGTGCGGTGCTCACTCGTCAACTTCGGCATTGGCAATGAAGCTATCCATCATGAGGTTGCTGCGCCACGTCCGTTAGCGTGCAACACTAGACCGTAGTCGTGCGCGGACGTACACATGTCCGAGGACGGGGCGGGTATCGTGGATGGTTTGCAATGCAGGCATGTTGGGAAGGGGGAGTAGTTACCCTGCAGGAGTGAGATGGATGGGGGTTGCTTGGAGCTGGAGGGCTGTGTGTAGTGCTAGCACCCATCGCGCAGACACCAACTTATATCTCATCGCGGCGCTGCAGCGTGATCCGGGCAGTCAGCGAGCAATATGATTGCAATATTTGGGTTCCCATGTTATGGCCTCCTCGGTGTTCGTTGCTAATTCGCATGTCAGTAACACGCGACCGTTCCGATCTGTCTGCCGGGACCCGCATCGCCGGTCCCCAAGGCACGCCGACCACAACCCCCGATACTCTTACATGATCAGTGATGATGCACGATGATCATCCTCACCACAGCATTCACTGGGAAATTACTGACGCTGACTTGGAAGTCCCCCAGCTCTGGCATCTCCGAGTCCGTCCTGGGTCTGACAGTCCGTTGGACACGTCCGTGGCGCGCGGCGACACGCGGACCGGCGCGCTGCCACCGAGCCACCCCGGTGGCGCGTCCGCTGGGGTTTCGATCAGCGAACCTCTCCGCAAATCGCTCCGATTTGCATACTTCGCACCCCGCCATGCGCCGCCCGATCGTGCCACTGTGCCGACCACCGCCTTAGCGCCCGCCTACGTCCAGTTTAACGGTGCGTGGTTGTTGCGCCCGGTAACGTCTGTGGGGGATAGCACCGACTCGTCGCTAATCGCACGTACTTCACAGAGGGCGCTGGTGTGCGTCACTCCCCAAGGCTCCTGGGCCCGCCTGACCAATGCCGGTTATATTGTGTTGGCCGATCTTTGTCCTGTCTGGATTACACTGGGCCTGACCACCCTAGCCCGGTTTAGCCGGACTCGCATGAGAGGCAGGTGAAGCCATCAATAGCTAGGCAATTGCTCCGGAAGGAATAGCCACGGCGAACTACAAGCGGACCGTTTATATGAGCACCTGGCCTCGAACAAGGCGGGGATGCCGTAACGTCGCCTCCGCCGACAATTCATCACCTGGATTACGGAATCGCCATACCAGCGAAGGGGAGTTCCTTCTGATGAGGGCACGGCAGCAGTCGTACGCCCTGGTCATTAGCGTACGTAATGGACCTACGGCATTCAAAGTAGTAGGCTGCCGGAAGCACGGGTTGCGTGCCGGGATTCTGGCAGTGGGGCGTATATCGTCCCGGACATGACCATGAAACTCGACTGCTGTAAGTGTCAATGTGTTCTGTATTTGATTCAGACCGCGCAGAGAGACAGCGTACTAATATGTGACATTGGTAATAAGCTATCGGCGCGTGCAAGACCCTGTCCGAGCCTATTGCAGCCTTGCCAGCCTTCGTTGCTTCAATGAGTGGGATTCGTTGCGTAAACATAGGGTTCCAATGCCTCGGTACAGTGCCCAGGTCATTCGGCAGGAGACGGCAGAAATCGCCACGCTGTGCGATGCCATGAGCCTGAGTGCGATATTGAGCAGCTTGCACCATAGATGTACATGTAAGAAACCACCCACCAATCGATTTCATATCAATTGGCAAATGAAAACACCCGGCAGGTCAATCGTTTGCGAAGATTGACAGGACGTCGAGACTAGCGGCTGTTCACTGTAACATACAGTTACTCCGGGTGAGGCTCCCCAGGCACCCCGCATGGTACCGATACTCAGGAGTCAGTAAGCCTCGGAATGAGTTGGATAGGATGCCCGAGACATGTGCAAAGGATCAGCAGCCGAACGAAAGACAGACAGGCCTAGGCATGGAGACAAAGGATGCGGAGCGAATCACTACGCGCAGTACACCTGAACTGGTCTACTGCGCCGCGAGCGACTTGACACCATTACTGCACAATTCTGACCATCGTGATACTCCATGACAGATCAGCGATGGGCCGCATCGACACCCTAGTCAAAAATAGTAGGGCTGATGATATAGCTCCAGCGTACCCTAGCTCGACTGCGCCGGGTCACAGTTGCATGAACCTATCCCTGGTAGCGCGTGGACCAAAGCTTGAAAAACGAAGTGGACGCCATCCTTTCCAAGTGGTAGGGGGATGCAACGATGGGGGACGCGACAAACAGGCGTGCCAGCACTCGCCGGCGGAGCCGACTAATTAAGCCAGCAGACTCGCTGAGCTCGTCGGTGTGGCTGATACGTGGACGCCGGAATCGGAGGCGGCCATGTTGCGTAGAGCTCCTGGTCACAACTCTGCCGAGAAACCCACAAATCGGTGTCACAGTGCAGCTGGGCGGCTGCATCTATTTAAACAGAGCGTCGGAGTGTGCCTGGCCGGGGATGTGAGCTGAGAGGGACGGTACAAGTAAACGCCGAGATCTGCGATATTAAGTTGAGATCTGGAGCAGAGCAGATCGGTTATCATCTAGATTGCCGGAACTGATCCGGCGACATCGTCGCACCGCCGGGCAACGGCCGGGTCGTCTCAGGCCACACGGTGTGGCCGGCAACAAATCATTCAGGATACTACCTTTCGGTGACGGAACCTGTACTTGTATAACAAACAACGCTATATAGAGTCTACGTTCTCCTCCGCGTCCCTTCATTCCCTTTTACTTGCACTTGATGGCAGATACTCCGTTGAGATCCTTCCAGCTCGGTCCCTTTCGGGTTCCTCGACTCTTCACAGGTCTATGGCAGCTCTCCAGCAATGCCTGGGGGAGTGCATCTACTCCAAAGATACGCAGTCAAATGGCACAATATGCAGATGCTGGGTATACTGCCTTCGGTGAGTGAGCTTGTCTTTGTGCTGAGCTGGCAATATTGTTCCCTGACAAGTCTCCTGTGACGTTAGACATGGTGGGCGGTCATTTGTCTATGTCTTGGAAACGATGCTCACTGCTCATCATTTATTCTTCAACCAGGGTATGTTGCCGTGTCTATCATTTTTGCTTCCACACTCAGACACATCTCATCGACTACCAGCTGACCACTATGGCAGCGCCGAGATTATTTTCGTAAGCACTGCCGTTGACATTCCCTAGAGCCCTCAACATACCATTTTGTCCGTGATATTGCAGGGCCAGTTTAGGAAGACCTTCCAGCATCCAGAACAGATTGTGGGATGCACCAAGTGGTGCGTTTTCCGTAAGACAGATCCGACACGTGCGGTCGTCGAGGCCGCTGTGCAAGAACGATTAGACCGCATGCAGTCGGAGCGCGTGGACCTCCTACAGGTACGTCGCTACATAGAAAGCCCGTGTGACGTCCGACTGTCCAACCGTGACACTGACGCGCCTCTGGCAGTTCCACTGGCAGGACTACAGTGACAAGAATTACTTGACCGCCCTGCGCCAAATGCAAGTTCTCCAGCGCGAAGGAAAAATCGTGACAATCGGGCTATGCAACTTTGATGCAATCCGCACAGACGAGATATGCACCGAGCTCGGGCCCGGCGCGATCGTATCCAATCAAGTGCAGGTGCTGCCTCCTCCGCGCTCTCAACTCACTTGCGAGAAGAATAACTCATTGCGGCCATATCTCTTCCTAGTTTTCGCTGATTGACACAAGGCCCCTGCATGGGATGGCTGACGTCTGCGAGCGGCACAACGTCAAGCTTCTCACGTACGGGACCGTGGTGAGTCGCCGTGGGCCTTCTCTTCGTACCAGCACTAGCGTTATCCATATTCAATCGTGTTTTCTCCGGCGTTTCCATCAAATTCTCCTCATCTCCACCTAACCCAATGTTATCATCTTGCAGTGCGGGGGCTTCCTCGCTGACAAATGGCTCGGGCAGCCAGAGCCAGATTTGTACTCCGGCAATCTAACACCATCCCAGAGGAAGGTGTGTGCGCCTCATGACTGCTCACAAACTCTGCGATGACTCACCATCCACGGTTCTTCTGGCGCGGTCGACAGTATCTAGACATGATTTTGAAGGCGTGGGGAGATTGGCCACTCTTCCAACAGCTGCTGTCTGTCCTGCGCGCTATCGGGGACCGGCACGGCGGCGTGAGCATCGCAAACGTAGCCATGCGGTGGGTACTCGATCATCCCTGCGTTGGCGCGGTGATCATCGGTCAGTACCATCCCACCTTCTTTCCAATCCTGCATGCACTCTTCTGGCGCCCTCTTGTTATATTTGATCCCATCTTGGCGTACCTCTCTCCACTCCTTTCAATTGACACTCACAACACAAAATCACGTCACTCACTTCGACGTACAGGTGCGCGCGTCGGGCTATCCGAGCACACGGACGACAACCGGCGAGTATTCAGCTTCCGGTTGACCAAAGAGGACAACACGGACATCGATGTAGTCCTCGAGCAGAGCAATGGGCGGCGGCTGATTACGTCCATCGGCGACTGTGGGGCCGAATACCGCTAGTCAGGGTCTGGACACGAGCGCGGGTCGGTGACTCTACGTCTCCCGGGAGCGAATCGATGCCGTCGTGTTTATCTACAGGAAGAGTAATCGTGCATGTTGGGCCTCCTGGAGGGCCCGTTCCAAGGGGAATGAAATAACGATTATCATAGCCATGTGACAAGTCTCGATGTACTCGGGTTGGTCTGGAGTAAGCCCAAGCTGTATGCAACTGAATGAAGAATCGAACGTGCACGCAACCGCTATGTCATCCGAGCAATGCAATATACAGTCAGCGGTCGAATCCTATAAGTGTCGACTCGGAAGACAGTCTTCGCCACCACATCAGCCACTTGTTCCAACGGTCACTATGGCGAGATACGTCTCCCGTACCCCGCTATACTGGTCTGACGCACTCTTCGCGAGCCTCGGTCTCCGGACGACGTAATCAAAGACACATACAGGGTCGGCAATGAACGCAGTACATCTGGTCAGTTCCACCAAGTACCTGGGTCCCGGGCCCCGGCATGTCGCTCAACGAGCTCGACCCACGCAACATCTGTTTTGCCTGACATATCCTAGATACGCGACGTCGCGCCAGCCTCACTGCTGGGCATTTTTGTCGCTCAGTTGACGCGCCGTGGCAAGACTCAGGCTAGTACTTAGAGTCAGCACACGGCGCATACGCTTCAGACCACACTCTCCGATGGTAGCGGCGTCGCGCGCTCGAAGAGACGTCCCGCCGCTGCGACGGAGGGCCGAACGGCGCAGAAACTGGGGTCGTTTACCGGCAGATGGTCGGAATCCGTGGTCTTCGGGCCAGTCGATGTGCTCGGTCGGAGGTTGCGCCTCCGGCCTCAGAGTTCGAGTCTGACATTGACTAGCCGATGTCACTACCAACATCAAGGCGCATCGCCATGTCAGATACCGCGCGGAGGTGCGGGTTGAAGACGGTAGGTAAATTCCGGGCTGCTCGGTGCCGAGTGGGCCCATACTATCACTTGCCAAATGGGCCGCGAGTACGAGTACTGCTAAAGGGCTCTGTCACTTTCGTGCTGAAGCACCACCTTCAGAGGTACCGCCTAAACGTGATATGGTTCAGTCATCGCGTCGAGAAACACCAATATGAATTGGTGTCCGAAGGCATCGCTAACTCGGAATATCAGATCTTGTCTTCGAGCCAATACGACGAGCGCCGCCGGGAGCTATCTAGAAAGCCTCGCCAGAGACCCTGCACCTCGCCGCGCCGCCAGACACATCCGGGAGGCGCATCGTCATATTGAGAATAGTAGTGGCAGATGAAACCTTCACACTTCATTTAGGCTTCAGGGTTAATGGCCGAACGTCAGGTCGCAACTTAGACAGCTCCGATTTCGTATTGAACCTTGAAGTCTTGTTACGAGAATAAGCACCGGTGAAAGAGCCTCTTGCCGGCCAGGTACGTTGTAAAGCCAGGGTACCGACGTACCTCATATGTGTTTCGCGCGATGTACACCGAGCGCCGACGACCGGCGCACAACGTCGAAAGACACCCACTCCGGGGCCCGAGGGGTCATCCGGTATGAGCAAGCGGCGGGAGATTCCAAGAGACCCTTTGAATCACGTAGTCCGGTAATTTGATACCTAGAAACCCAGTGTGTGTCAGCGTGGCTCCGTGAATTATCGGCGGAAGTCAGTCAGTTTGCGTTCCCCACGAGTGGGGTGGCCGTGTGCCGGCCCGAACGCAGTACTGAAACCCGCCCCGGTATTGGATGCGTGAGTGTACCAGTGTGACGTTGTGACGGCGGTCCCGACTCTTCGCCCAGGACGCAGGAAGGGGAGGATTTACAAACTGCTCGACCTCGCGCCTATGAGCACAGCAGTGGCTTTGGCAGCGCGATCACTAATTAATCAATCGCACCGCGGCCACTCGCAGCGGGCCCGTTGAAATTGTGTCAGGCAGGTCCGATCATTGAGGTGGAGGGTCTTGCTGTATGCTTTTGCTGAATAGGTGGCGTAGTAGTCGCGCACTCATACAACGCCACAAGCGCGGCCATCTGCAGGTAACTTGTTATCGTGCGTACTAGGACCAATGAATAACAACTGAACTTGCTCTTACTACGACGGTGCAGATCCGTCCCGCTCTCTCCGCATCAGGCCGAAGGCAAAGCTGCGACCTCGAGAAGGCACGCGCCCAACGGCTGTGCCCCGCGTTTCGATACTCGGAAGGTTAGCTACCCGTAGCGTAGAAGCTCTTGGTGATCGACCGTAGTCAAGTGCAATCAACGAGGAGTTGCTGGATTGGTAGGAAGCCAGTGCTACAAATTAGTACAATACTTGACTCTCACACCCATTGGATCTTTGAACAATGTAGCGGCCCTAACGGCGTGTCCGTGTGCACAATGTGGTAGGCCGCGTCCCTAGGCTTGACAAATTGAATGTGCGGCTCGTTGCGTCACAGCATCCCGCTCTCTGCGGCATGCGTCGATGATCCCGAGCTCAGCCCCACTTCGTCCCAATGCTTGATGTCCACGGCGATAGAGAGCAGACAAGAGATAATCCCTGCCAAGAAAGACGACAGTAGTGATCGCTCTCACCTCAAGGAAGCACAGGCTGCACAGCCGATCCCGTCGTCAGCTGGGCTAGACAGGCGACGATCACATGTGGGTATCAACTTCCCAAAGGCCTCGGCCCAATGTCCGTGATGCGTCGGAGGCCTGGTCGACGAGGGTCGCCGTATCTGTATGCAACATTGACTCCTGAGAGCAAGAGTGGGTATTCCAATCCCTTAGGAGGATGAGTCGGAGTGCGAGTCCTGGGAAGGGAGAAGGTGGCAAAGTTGGGCCACAGGCGCGTTTCGAGACGACGTGATTGCGCGCGAGACGCACGGCGACGCCTACGACGAGAGGCTATGCATTCAGCGCGAGTGTGTATTATGGGGAACCCTCGTCACACACCGGAGATCGTTAGTATGGGGCGTCGACGAGCTGCTAGCTGGTGGTCGAATCATCGCGTAGGGCGAGCGGGTCTTGAGGGTTGATAAGTGTGTCGCCGCGAATGGGCAATTGAGGGGGAGAGGCCAGTGCCACCCATGGGCAGACTGGTGGAAGGTTCTCCCCAGGGAATGGAGACAGCCGCAGGGAGCCGCCTGCCAAATAAGGTGGAGGCGTCCGAACGTAGCTGTGTGTCCACTCTAGGCTGCCTATGGGCTTATCTGTTGCACAACGCTCGAGGGCAGCTCCAGAAACCCGTTGTGGCCGCATCTTGGGCGCCCTGGCACCTGGGACCGACCCACGAGTCCTGATGATGTATTCTTGTGTGCAGTCAATTGTTTCCCCAAAGAGTCCATGATATGAGATGAGATGCAACGAAACACAGATTATCTGAGGATGAATGAGGAATTCACGCGTTTCGCTCCATTACTTGCATTTGAAATGACGCCAAAGGCTTGCACCTACTGTATGCAGCAGTAAGTCTCGGTGGCATCGAAGTGGAAAGGACTCACTGGTTGAAGAACATGTTTGTATACCACTGGCGCTCAGGGTGTCTGGGAACGTCTGGTGGCCGCGTCGCGTCGTGGCATTGGCAGCAGTGGGGCAAGGAAGCACACCTTTTGGTAGGACAGCAAGTTCATGGCCTCCTCGTGACATCATGATGTACACTGCTTTCTTCAGATTGTGGCAGTCTTCATTCACGCCATATTCTTGGACGTGCTTCAGCATGGTCAGATGTGGGTGGCTACGTGGCCGCAGGCATTGAAGGTCTGAGTGAACGAGACGCATCACATCAGTGAAGCGAACGGCGGAGTGGGTGCAGGACATACAGAAGTTAATGTGGTGTCACCGTCATGATCAGTGGAGCGAGCAGCGATTCAAGTTGCCGGCGATTCGCCCAAACATGATACGTTTCACCGTGAAAGTGTGAGGCTCGCATTCGAAGTGTTTGTAGGAGAGGCCCGCGTGGCTACCGGGGCTGGCAAAGCTGCGGCGCGTGCGCGCCGGTGGCAACTTGGAAGTGCAGTTGGCAGTCTAGCTCGAGGCATCGGGCAAGGGTCGGGCATGACCGAAGCACGCGCCCGCGGCTAGGCCGGCGCGACTCGAAGTCCGAGTCGACACCGAATTTCCGTACATGCATATGCATCCACCGGCGTCGTGCCACGGCCACCATGGTCTTGTCGTCGAGCACCGAGGTTGTCGGCACGCACTCTCTATGGTTCAGCCGAGCCAAACAATCGGTGTTCAGGCATCGGGATTCTGGTCAACGGCATTGATTCGGCACCCAGGAAGGAACGCAAATCCTGCGGGGCTCAGCCACAGACGCGTCATGACGAACGCGCGACGCGACGCATACCTTCGCCCGGGCGTATTCCGAGTTGTGGGCTAGGGAAACCTCGTCGCCAACCTCAAGGCATTGGCCTTTTGCTTTCACAAGCGATTGGATTCGGTGGTGCGGCTGGAAGCCAGGTATGTCGACCAGTCCTTTTGCAACTTCTCGCTGTCTTGCTCCCCGCGAATGTAGAGTCGTGCGTGAGGCGCATTGCACCTGATTCTGGTGTGCTGCCGGCACAAGATTGAGCCAGCGCGACCGCTTCTAAGAAGGCCCGTACGTAAGGGGTGAGCAAGACACCGCCGGTTCGTTCTTGTACCATCCTCTACAGCGATCTTGTATCCTTGCTTGTGTATTTGCTTATATCTTTGCTCCGAGCACCCCTACCCATGAGATGGTCCGCGAATGAATGGACAAGGAGATCTGTGAAGTCTCACACCGATGTAGGCTGCGGCGAGAATGTTGGAGCGGATGGCCCCCTCAACCCTGATGCACCTGAACGATCGACTGGGTGCGTAGCCGTGGCCGGACGTCGGATGACGATGAACAAAACCCTTCGGTACCTGCTTACTTTTACGCCTACGATGGGAACAGAGGCGGTGAGCGTCGCCTGATCTTCCTTCTACACTCTGGTTTTACTCACCACCTAGATGTACCTCACCCGCAGGGAAAAAACCCCCAGGGTCGCGATGATGAAAGGGCGAGTTGTCCGTCCAAGACACAAGCGGTTGCAAGGAAAGCTGACGAGCGCCTGCAACATATATACGAAGAGCGACCTGCAGTCTCCCAGCAGTTTGGCCACGAATGCGAGTGCCAGCCTGTTGCACGGGCACCCTCTCTCACGTAGGTCGTCACCGCGCGCCAGGCACATCCCACCCCCGAGGATTAGAGGAGCGGGCATATCGCACACAATTATCTTGACTGTTCTTCTGCCATGCCAGCCTAGGCAGCACGCAACATACAATCCCCTTCCGCTTTCCGCAATACAAGATCCCTCGCTCTTCCTCGGGCAGCTCTTTACTTCCTTCCTCGGACACCTCTCTCCTCTCTTCCCACCAAGCCAATCTCTCCCCACCGATCCGCAGCCATGCACTCTGTTGACTTCAACAAGGACTCGTTCATGGAAGGCCAGGACACATCGCTCAACATGGGTCTCGGAAGCTCAGTGACACACAGGACACCTGTAAGTGACATCATCGCGTATGTCGTCCGATCCCCTTCATTGAGCCTTCCCCGCCCACAGGTCGGCACGCCGATGGAACGGCCCAACGCCGCCGCCGCCGCGGACGCCCCGATCACCATCGCCGTCTCGACGGCCTTCCAGCCCACCATGCTCGTCGACCACCGCCTACCCGACCTCGACCTCCTCTCCTCCGACAACGTGCACTTCTACGTGCACCGCGCGCTCGTGCTCGCCGCATCGCGCAACACGTACGGGAGGCTCCTCGCGCCGCCTCCGCCGCCCAACGCCTCCCGGTCCCCGCCGGTGGTGCCCGTACCCGAGCGCGCGGACGTGCTCAACATCGTCGCGCACGCGATCTACCGCCTCCCTGTCGCGCAGTTCGCGCCGTCCTTCGCGGCCGTCTCCGCGGCGTTCGACGCGCTCGTGCGCTACGGCGTGCCCCTCGCCCCGCTCTGTCTCCCGGGCAGCCCGCTCCACGCGCTCGTCCTCTCGCTCGCGCCGCCCCGCCCGATCGAGGCGTACGCGCTCGCCGCGCATCACGATCTCCCCGCGCTCGCCGCGCCCATCTCCGCGCACCTCCTCGCGTACCCGCTTACCACGCTCTCAGACTCTCTCGCGCAGCGCATCGGCCCCATCTACCTCAAGCTCCTCTTCCTCCTGCACAGCGGGCGCATGGAGGCGCTCAAGAAACTCCTCCTGCGCCCGCCGCAGGGTCACGAACCTACGTCGGACTGCGACGCGACCCAGCAAGAGCGGCTGACCCGTTCCTGGGCCCTCGCGTCGGTCCGCCTCGCGTGGGACGCACAACCTAGTGCGTGCCCCCATCCCTGGAGTCTTTGAATGATTCACTCACATTGCCATTAGATATATCTACGAACCTACTGCAGGCACCACTACTATACCTTGGGCAGGAGTTATCCTGCCCGATTTGCAAACGCGCCCTCCAGGATCGGGTAGCGATGCTGGTCAGAGAGTGGGCCTCTGTGAAGGTAACTCCAACAGCTCTTCGAATGCACGCATCTCTCATATCGCCTCTAGATCACAATCTAGGATAGGGATCACTAGGAGACAACGATCATGCACACATGTAATCATATATCGGTCTATGTGACCTCATTTCAAGTTCAAGCACCATCTGTAGCCCCAAGAATATCCTTCTTTCTGATATTCGCTGATAGCCCCCCGTCCTTGTATAAAATGCCGTGAAACTTCGAGACACAAATTAGCTTTACTACATCCTTAATAGCCTGCGAGTCTGAGAACTCAACACGGCAACTTAAGTACGCGCCGCGCAGTATTTCCTCCAGACCTCTGGCCCAACAATTACGTATACTATGGCGTAGCGTCAGATCAATCCAGAGCAGTCACTGGCAGCTCGGATGTTATGACGAAGTGAAGAAATCCTGAAGATAGCGACGAGTCTGCGAATGCTCGGAATCGGGGCTTGACTTTGACGACACGGTACGCCACTACATCGACGAATCTCCTGGGGCACAATGCATGTTGTGTGAACAGTACCGTGATTTGCTTCAGCCACGCGGTCAGAATGTCCGTGCTCAGAATTGATGCTAAGGAATACAGGTGAACTGAGATGAGAAACCCACCGTCCGAGATGCTACAATACAGAGACGTGGGAACCGGGCCAATATGCTACAACGGCCTCTCGAACCCACCCGATAACCGACGCTCGCGCTCACCCTCAATGCCCGACACCGACATCGCGCCCCATCCCCGCCCCGAGGTCGACGCGCTCCTGCTCCTCGCGTCCCCCCTTCCCTGCCTCAGGCTGTCTGGTGCCCGCGCGTCGCAGGGATCCGCTTCGCGTCTGCGCCAAGGCCATCACAAAATCGTGCAATTCTTCTGAAGGTCCTTTCAGCTGCTTCAGATAGCTTCAGACGGGCTCATTTCGGCTCAAAAAGTCTCAGGACATCAAATGTCAGTAAATATCGATCCGTCGAAATATCGTCCTCAGACGATCATGTTCAGAGACTCTCAGTGAACCAGTGGTCTCA